>VDFB02193867.1:738691187-738911633 GCA_007258455.2 Sequoia sempervirens
CAAGGGAACACACCACCCATTTTTCCACCACTTCCACCTTTTCCATTAACATCCACACCACCCCTCAGATTAGGAATACCTCCTTTACCACCACTCAATCAACAAAGTCAAAACAACCCCCCAACCATAAATCAAACCATCACACCAAATCCCCCAATCTTTCCATCGATATTGCAACAATAGGTGGCAACCATCCAAGCAACACAAGCAATCACAACACCATCTATAAACATGGTCTCTCAAGTGCCAAGCATATCAATTGTGCCATCCACTACACAAATCCTCACCATCAATACAATGGCACCCCTCGTCGCAACAAAAAATACCATTCCAAATCCGCCAACACCACTGCCACCAAGACCAAATGTGGCCAATCAATATAGCATCACATTGCAAGCAGCACAATAGGCCTATCAAAAGGAACTTCAGCAATTCCAAGAATAACAAGCACAAAACATGCAAGCTGCTCAACAAGTGCAAGCATCTAAAGCCACATAACAAGCACAATAGGCTGCTCAAGCTAAAGCCTTATTACAACAACAACAAGCCGCTCAAGCTGCATAGGCTACACAAGCTGGCCAAAAAGGTGCAAGCTCAAGAACAAGCTCAAGCTCATGTGCAAGCTTAGGTGCAAGATCAAGTGCAAGTTCAATCTCAGGTGCAATCCCAATACCAAGCTCAGCAAGAGCAAGCACAAGCTCAATACCAGGCACAACTGTAAGTAGCCCAACAACAAGCATATCAGCAAGCCCTGTAATAGTACCAAGCACAACAAGAAGCAATCCAATTACTATCCCAACAACAAGCATTGTTGGCATAGCAACAATAATACTAACAACAAGCATTATTGGCACAACAACACCAACACCAACAACAAGCGTTGTTGGCGCAACAGTAGCAAGGCCAACAACAAGCATTATTGGCGCAACAACAAATGCAGGCATATCAACAAACCTTGATCACACAACAGAGCTTGCAACAAACTCCCACCAACATACCTAACACTCCACCCATCACTCAAAGAAATCCACCACTTCAAAACACATTCACTCCCCCCCCCCCGATCCACAAAATGATGTAGTGACACAAATCAAGTTGCTCTCGTAGTAAGTGCTAGATCTTCAGTCGGGGAAAACCACAAAAACACCAAGCAATTTGTGCCCTTATCCATTCGAAAGGAGCCTTGCAATGGTACCGGTCCCCAAGGGGTTTAAAATCCCTAAATTTGACAAATACCATGGGATGGGAAACCCTGAAGATCACATCAGGGAATTCCAAGTACATTGCATGGAGGTTGCATATGACGATACATATCTGATGCGGATTTTCCCTAGAAATTTAGCTAGTCCTACCATGGAGTGGTTCTCTTTCCTTCCTCCTGGCATCAAAAAGTTCCAAGAGATTATAAATGCATTCATAAAAAACTATGCCTTCAATATCGGTATGGATGTTAGTTTAGAGGAACTATCTACTCTTAAACAAGCTAAGGGGGAATCGTTCGCTTCCTTCTTGCAAATATGGTGATCCAAGGCCAATAGGAGCAAATGGGTCATGTCAGAAGAACAACAAGTTTGCACCATTATTTCCAATCTTGAGAAAACCTTGGCTTTTCATCTCAAGATGTAATGTATCACCATGTACAACCATTTGATCCCCAAGGCGTTCAACATCGAATGAGCCCTTATTGCACAAGGGGGGACACCCACATATCCAGAACATCAAGACAATCACCCATCCACCATCTACAATTAGAAACCTCACACATGGGTGAAGAATAGGAATGTCACCAATGATGATGTGGTGGAGGTCATAATCAGTGCCCTGAAACAAAACACCCAGACATACCAACAACCACCAAACAACAATCGAAACAACACACAACCTAACATAGTATCACAAAAACCACCAAACAATCAAATTAACAATCTCAACAATCAAGGGGGACCACCCCCACAAAACAAAAATCCTCCCAAGAGAAAGTACACAGCCCTTGGGGAACCAATTGAATCGGTCATGAAGAAACTAATAATAAAAAATCTCATCAAAATTCCCACTTATGAGAACTATCAGGAACCCCAAGTGAAACCGTCATGGTATAATGAAAACCACCTTTGTGATTTTCACAAAATCAAGGGGCACACAATAGCTAGTTGCATGAGGTTGAAAAATCTATCCAAGACTTCATCGATGACAAGGTCATAAACATTGAACAACCAGCTGGAAATCAAGACCTAAAAATATACACGAATCTGATGCCAGATCATAACCAAGGGAACAACTGTGGAAAGAGAAAGTATGCTAATGTGAACCATGTGTATGATCATGTTGTGGCATCCCTAGATGAATGGGTCACTGTTGTTAACATCAAGGGAGCCAAAGCTAATTGTGGAGTCACCACACGCAGTGGAAAAGTCACCATTGTTGGGTCATCACAGCCACCTAGGGCATCCACCTCCAATCCAAAATCTATTCCAAATGGCTACAATGTCCTAGACTAGTTGAAAAGAACCCCCACTCATATCTCCATCATGGAGTTGTTGAATATGTCACCCGCACATAGAAAAATCCTAGAGGAAGCAATGGCTTCATCCACCGTCTCCATGGATCTTGATGCTAACCAGTTCCAGGCTATAGTCAAAAATATCACCACTCCAATTCTCCTAATGTTCTCTGATTAGGACTTTCCTGCCCAACCATCTCATAATCGTGCACTCCACCTTGAATTCCTGGTTCATAAAAACAAATTCAAAAGGGTCTTGGTGGATGGGGGTGCAGGTCTAAATATCTGTTCCCTCAAACTAATAAAGAATCTGGGATTCTCAAAGGATGCCATTGAAAAGGGTAAGGGCATCACAATCAAAGCATATGAAAATCAGGAAAGAGTGTCTCAGGGCACTATTCAACTCCCTATTCAAGTAGGGCCAGCCATTATGGAAACCACATGCTAGGTCCTTGACCTTGATTTACCTTATAACATCCTCCTGGGGTGCCCATGGATCCATGGGATGCAAGTAATCACTTCCACCTTCCATTAGTGTGTCAAGTTCCCATATCAAAATCAAGAGGTCACAATTCATAGTGATCCCAAATCCTTTGCCTACTGCAAGAGCCTGGAAGAAAAATACTATAAAATCCCCCAAGTCCCAAAGAACGACGAAGGCCCTACAACTCTGTATGTAGACCCAACTACATTAGCCTCCACTTCTGAGACAAAGACACCTGCCATTCCCGATATCTCTGAAATCAAGGTCATTATCCAGGACAACAAGTGTGGGGATTATAGAATGAAGAAAAGCACCTTTGTCATAGGATAG
Organism: Sequoia sempervirens; assembly: GCA_007258455.2. Classification (NCBI taxonomy): domain Eukaryota; kingdom Viridiplantae; phylum Streptophyta; class Pinopsida; order Cupressales; family Cupressaceae; genus Sequoia; species Sequoia sempervirens. Next base: position 738,694,502 of record VDFB02193867.1, read on the forward strand.
TTACCTCAATCTCCTAGGACTCACAGGCAACCCCAACCAGCTGAAACATCATCCCATACCTTTAAAGTAGACCCCTCTAGATTTAGATCTTGGGGAGATATAAGTCAAGAAATAGTAGATGAAAGAGACATATCTAGTCTCCTATATCAAGATGAAAGGCTTGTGCTTGATCTTCTAGCAGATGAGAGCAACAAAGGTCTACAAATGATGCTCGGTATGGTCTCTGACAGAAACAAGAAACTCAGGTAGAATGAAAATGGCCTATTTGAACCCCTTATTGCTGAGAAGCAAATAAGAAATCTTGGCCTTAGATGTACACCTCTAAAGGTGACCATACTTGGCAAGGTGGCCCCAGTTAAGAAATTCAAAACTCCCCCTCAGTAATCAGCATCCGCCCTTCAATTACCAGTATCCACAGGATGTGTCATAGACAACTTTACCTTTGATATAACAAATGTGTGTAGTAGTGATGAGGATCCCATAACTAACTTTCCTATGCTTTTCGAAGATTCCTCCATGCTCATGATTAGTACCTTGTCTTTGAGTCAGACCATCAAACCCATGCAATAAACCTAGTCTACCCTCAACTCATTGATTACAACCAACAAGGACCACCAATTTTGGACACATTCAAAAATGATGAGGCGCTCTCGAAATTCATAGGATTGTGGGATACAGTACCATATGGAGATCACAAGGCTATGTTTGATATAGTGCTAGACACACAGGCTTATTACGGGGAAACAATTGAATCCTTCAGTCACAAAAGTGAAAATCTGATAATAATCTCTAGGTCCTTGAGTGAAAACCACACTGTGGTACTCTCTGACCCAAAAATAGTAAAAATAAAGGACGTATCCAATGGTGAAAACATCTTTGAGGCACCGAAGGATGAAAGATTCAATCTTCCTCTTAGTGCAATTATCAGGAGAATTTAGTGGTATTAGCCAAGAAGTGCAATCCAATCAACCTAGGAATAGAAGAACTACCACACATAACATTCTATGCAGAGTCACTTCTCAGAGAAGAATAGGAACTACTAGCTACGTTCCTAAAAGAAAGAAAGATAAACTTTGCATGGACCTATGCCGACATGCCAGGGCTTGATCCAGAGGTTGTGGTTCATCACCTAGTTGTATATCCTAAAGCAAATCCAGTGAGACAAAAGCTAAGGAAAATGCATCCCTATATAGCATTGTTGGTCAAAATGCAATTGCAAAAGCTCCTTGATGCAAAGTTCATACGATCAATCGATTGTCCATAATGGGTCTCAAACCTTGTACTTGTTTCAAATCCCACTAGGGGCATCTGCATCTACACAACCTTCAGAGACCTATATAAAGCATGTCCCAAGGATGACTTTCCACTTCCAAACATCAACATGATTGTGGATATGACGGCAGGACATGAGATGTTATCATTGATGGACGGATTCTCAGGTTACAACTAGGTCACAATAGCAAAAGATGACCAACATAAAACGGTCTTCACTTGCCCATGGGGGACATATTGCTTGAATATGATGCCCTTCAGGTTGAAGAATGTGGGGGCTACCTATCAGAGGGCCATGACACTAATATTTCATGACGTGATCGACAAAATTGTGGAAGATTATGTGGATGATATACTGGCCAAATCAAAGAAAAGACAAGATCACATAGCAGCATTGGGCTCCATCTTTGATAGGTTAGAAGAATACAAATTCAGACTCAATCCAAAGAAGTCTTTCTTTGGAGTACAGTTAGGGAAGCTCCCTAGGTATATCATGTCAATGAGGGGAATTGAAATGGATCTTGCTAAGGTCAAGGCAATCCTCGAAATGGAGGAACCAAAAACATTGAAACAACTAAGAGGCCTACAAGGAAGAGTCCATTCCATCCACCAATTCATAGCACAACTAGCAGACAAGGTTGTCCCCTATTCTCATCTACTCCACAAGGGGGTAGCATACAAGTGGGATGAGAAGTGTGATCAGGCCTTCAACAAGATCAAGGAGTACTTACTCATGCCGCTAGTCCTTATGCTGCCAATTCTAGTAAAACCTTTGATCCTATACATATCAGCAACAATAACGGCTCTCAATGTTCTCTTAGCACAGCATGACAAAAATGGGAAAGAGATAGCTATCTATTATATCGGTAGAACTATGGTGGGCCATGAACTAAACTATACCTCCACTGAGAAATTTTGTCTAGCAGTTGTATTTGCAGTACAAAAGTTTAGAAATTATATGCTAGCCCATCCGATAAAGCTTATCACAAAGATAAACCCCCTTAAGTACTTGCTTTCCAAAGTAATGCTTATAGGGAGAACAACAAAGGGGGTTATGATCCTGATAGAGCATGACATTGAGTATGTGGAGAGCAAGGACATCAAATGAAAATAAATTGCAAATCAATTGGCAGAGTCACCAATATACTCTAAGAATCCACTTGTCTCAGAATTCCTCGATGAATGAATCTTCAACCTAAGTGTAGCAGATCACTGGAAAATGTACTTTGATGGATCATATAGGAAACATGGGTTGGGATTAGGGATCTTCTTCATCACCCCACAAGAGGACTACATACCAAAATCATACAAGTTGTCATTCCCTTAAACAAATAACATCATAGAATATGAGGCTCTTGTCATAGGGCTAAGAATTGTAGTGCAATGGAAAATAATGGCACTCAAGGTATATGGAGATTCACAGCTCATAATCAACTAGGTCAACAATGAGTATCAAACAAAGGATGACAAATTGACTCCATACAAGAAATTGGTGGAAAGCCTTAAGGAGTTCTTCATTGATATGACATTTGAACAGCTACCAAGAGCAAACAATAGAGCGGCAGATGTAATGGCTACAATCGGATCACTCCTAGATGTCCCATGCAACATCCCAAAGCAAGAATTACTCATAGAGCATATTCTCATCCCTACATTCGAGGTACCAAAGTCTAAATTTTTGTGCAAAATCATTGGTCCCGGTGATCCCCAGTACCATGATATATATACTTACCTGAGAATAGGAGTCCACTCGAATGACATAACCCTAAGCCTCAAGAGATCCTTTGTCAAAAATTCATCCCATTTTTTCATCCTAGGAGATACCCTTTACTGTAGAAGCATTGAAGGAGCCCTGTTACATTGCTTAAATGTTGAGGAGGCATTGACTATCTTAACCAAGGTACATAATGGCATTTGTGGTTCACACTTGAATGGTATGACCTTGGCCAAGAAATTGTTGAGGATAGGGTACTATTGGCATACAATGGAAAGGGAAGCACATGAATACATCTGAAGGTGTCTACAATGTCAGCAACATGGGGATCTCATCCATGCACCAGCACAAGAGCTCCACCCGATTGTCATACCTTGGCCCTTTTCACAATAGGGGCTTGATCTCATTGGAAAAATCACCCCAACCTCATCCAGTGGACATAAATTCATCATCACTACCACTAAGTATTTTAAAAAGTGGGTAGAATCCATTCCCATGACTTATATCACATGAAAGAAAATATCAAAGTTCATCCTGAACTATTTAATTTTCCGCTATGGTGTCCCTCAAGCCATTATCTCAGATAACAGGACACCTTTCAAGAATCAGGATGTTCACGACCTATGCTACAAGTTTAATATCCAACATCATTTTTCCACCCCATACTACCCCCAAGGAAACGGCCAAGCTAAGGCTACAAATAAGACCATCTTAAAATTCCTCAAGAAAATGGTCATGATTGGCACCTCCAATTGAATCCCACCCTATGGGCCTATCAAACAAGTATCTGCACACCAATAGGTGCCACCCCCTTCTCCCTGGTCTACGGATCAGAATCCATTCTCCCTATCGAGATCGAGCTCCCATCCCTAAGAATATAATTATATAATCTCATCATGGATGAGGAATATCGGGTGTCAAGATTACACAAGCTGGAATTACTAGATGAGTGATGTATGGATGGTTTAAACCATTTGCAAGTCTACAAGAACCATCTCAAGCAGAGTTATAACAAGAAGATCAAGAGTCAGAAATTTCAGGTAGGAGAACTTGTACTAAAGGAGAATTAGAAGAACGTTCCAAATCTAGAAGGTAAGGGAAAATTTGAACCCAATTGGTTGGGACTGTTTGTCATCACAAAAAGCTACAACTCAAGGGCATATCAGCTATCAACACCCGAAGGGGAACCTCTACAAGAAACCATGAACAGTTCCCATCTCAAAAAGTTTTATGCCTAAATCTTTCAAAGTATAAAACCAAAAGTACAAAAAAATACAAAAATCCACAAAAAATCAAAAAATGGATTAAAAATAGTAAAGAGAAAAATCATCTTCTAGTGAAAACCACTTTGTTGGTGCTTTGGATAAGTACCTTGGTGAAAACCTAGCAAATAGGCACCTTGTGTAAATAATCACTTTCCATCCGCCAAGATCTTCATGGCTCGTTCTACATCATCCATCCCTCACACTTCCATCATCCATCACATTCCATATCCCCATCCATCGTCCATCTGCATCTACATCATAGCTTGGTCCTATGTTTGTGTCATGATCCCTCCTAGTACTACTCGGCCCATTCTCAAGGTCAGTTTGTCCTGCCTATATCGAAGTAGTTTATTGCATCATGTTGGGGGCATGTTCTCATCAGATAGGATTCATGTATATTCTTTAAGACTTCCCTAAATCAAAAAATCCAAAAACATCCAAAACATATCAAAAAGTCAAAAAAGTCAAAACGGAGTCATCTTGTCGAACTACGAATCTTTGAACTCTAAAAGTAGGCAAGGTTGATTTTTTATCATCCCCCGAGACACTTAGGTCAATCCTTTAGGAGTCTGTCATAATAAACTAGCAATCCATTTGTTCATATTTCATCAATAATCAAGTTTATGTCAATCAAACTACGTGGTCTCTGCATGTACAACAGAGGCAAGGCTAATCTGGTTGATCAGCCCCTAAGGCCCCTAGGATAGGTCTTTAAGTTAGACTCTTGGTCAAAATCTCAAAAAACCCCAAAACATTGGAAAATTGAAAATCAAAACATTTGCAAAATCTTGAAAATACTAAAAAATAGCCTCAAAGCATTTCAAAGCATCAAAAACATTCAAATATTGGAAAAAATCCATCTGTCTCATCTCGATTTCGCCCACAATAAACATCACTCATAATAAATAGTCGTCATCCTCAAACTTTGGTAAAACAGTCAGAAACGAGTCTAGCAGGTTAAAAGTGAAAACTCAAAATGTTAAAGTCTCAAGTCTAGGTCAATAGGTGAGCAAGTTGGTCAGCTCTTGGTATCAATAGCCTATCATCCAATCAATCCAAAAATCATCTGATAACATCATGTCCTAGGATGCATCCTTCCTACAATGGACATCAACATCAAGCATCACCATAGTTTAGTCTTGGCTAGCGGTATGAAGAACATTAGCTTGTTTGTTTACCTTATCTTTTTCTTTTTCACTTATCTTATTTGCGCTCATTTCAATGACCTCTCGATGATGTCCAAATAAAGGGATTTAGAGAGAGAGGATGGGGCAACGATCATTATCTTTTGTCTGTTGTACATGTTGGATATTCTTGTAATATAACCTTGGTCATCCATGCTTTGTTTGGGTGTAGAGAGGGTGTTTTGGGTATCTTGTTGACCATATAGGAAGGCTTTCCTTTCTATGTTTTGGTCTGAGATGTTTGGAATATCTAAACTGCATTTTAGATAAGGTTTTGTATGTTAGGTGTGAACAAGAGTACTCCTATTTTATTATCGAGTCAAATTCCATCACACTAGGTGCAACGCCATCTTGGTTCTTTATACCTTGATGCATCGTGCCTATGTGTGTTATCAAACATAAGGTAAATGGCCCTTTTAAGGTCCCAATTCATGGTAAGAAAATCATCGTCGTCGTCTCTAATAAAGTTGACTTGTTGGATTCTCTTATTTCTTCTTGCTTCTCTCCATGCTAACATGGTACCATGAGAGTTAATCACAAATCATCGTTAATGCATCCATCTAGCATCCACAAACCATCAGCATAATGCATATCATATCATGACATATAGGAAACATTGATCATCTCACATGCATTGCATTTCATCATTGCATAATATAGATTGATTATTCTAAGCATCTCATAAATCATACATTTACAACCATTACATAATCATATATCATCACATATACATCATATCATCCATTTGCATCATCATAAATGCATTATCATACCATGTGCATCATATCATGTCATATACATCATCACATAGGCATCATCGTTAAATGCATCATCATATAGGCATCATCATGTCATCTATATACGCATCATACATGAGAAAGATATTTAAAAAGAAAAGGAATATGTCATTGAATCTCATACATTTTATCATCATCATTCATTAGGTGCATAACATAGATCTCTTAGTCTAATCATTTTTAACCATTTGCATATCATAACAGTTGCATCATCCATACATCATCATAAAAAGTGCATAGAAAAGATACTGAAAAAGAAATACATCCATAAACATCTACATAATCACTGCATCACATCATAACATCACATAGAATAAAAAACATACATGCATCACATAAGATAGAGTTATCCCATCAAATATAGAACATCACATATAGGAAATTAAGTACATCCATCCATCATGCATAAATAAGATAGAACACATCATACATTGGATCAAACCATATCATCTCATATATCATCAAAATAATAATACAACTATCATGGTACAAAGAATTAGGATCAAGTGTGTGTATCAATCAGTATAGTACAATCGCCCTAGAGGCTATCAAAAAAAAAAAAGGAGCCCATAGATATCAAAAATAATGTTGTCTCTGATCAAAAGTGTGAGGCTATCCCTAATGGCTACTTCCCTCGCCCGACTGTCTCTTGAGTTAATCCTGCCTCTGCCCTATCTGCTGCAAGAAGTCTGGTGCCCAGGCTACTCAAGGCATTTCCTGATGGTAGTGAGCCCTGTAATATTGTGCCTCCATGACTACCTCACAGTACATCCTCATGGGGACTATTTGGCCTTGTGTAGCCTGTAGCTACTAGTGTCTCCCAGTCTCCTATGCCAAACGAAGCTCCATGGCCTACCGCTACTAGATGGCCTGATCCCGCTCGGCCCTCACCTGATCTTGCTCGGTCATCAATGTGGAAACTTGTTCCTACAACTACTGAATGAGTACATCCCTCTTATCTAGCTAAGGTGGTGGTGGTGGTGGTGGGAGCTACTGCTAATGGTCCCTCAGGGCATCTCTCTGTGGGTTCCCATCTCTCAGCTGCCTATCTTTGTCTCTTTGTTGATCTTCAAGTATCTAATCTCTCTGTTCCCGCTGGTTGGGAGGTCATCCTCCTCCTCCTCTACCTCTGTAGTTGTCTCCATCTTTGTCCCCATCTCCTCTGCCTCCTCACCCTCGCCCTCACCCTACTGATCAACCTCGAGGTCTCCATCATGGCAATAATGCACCTGGAACTGTCAATCTGACTAGTGGATGAAACCAATCATAGTAGGCCTATGTCATCCCTACATCTGCTAGCCCTTGATCATATGCCATGGCCTATCCACTAGCTTCCTGAAACTCTTGACTGCCTCATCTGTAGGGATCGTTTGACCCCATGTGGTCTCCCTCATGGTATGTGCAAAGATAGCCACATACTGGTCATCGGGTATGTCCTGAGTCTCACTAAACTATCTAGCAACCCAATCAAGTAGATAATACTCTATCATGGTGTGCTCTTTGCCCTACATCAGATAGTCATGCCTCACAAAGAACAATTGTTGTACGTCATCGTACCAAGTGGGCATCCCAAGCCAAGGCCTCCAAGTAAAAATGGTCATCCCATCGATGACCCTTCACTAGTAATGGATGTCGACTACCCTTGTATGTGTAAAATTCAATCCACCCCTGTATCTCCAGATGGCTGGGTCATCTGGCTCCATGTCAACCTATGTGACCCATGGGTAGAGCACTACAATATGCTCCCAAGCCCAGATGTGTAGTAGAGTGACTCTCACTCCAATAGCCCTGCTATCCCAATATGCAAACTCATGTAAATCATGGTAGAGGGAGGCCAGTATCACTAGCCCCCATGCAAAGCACTCTCTCCATCGAAGCATCCACTCCCAGGAAAGACCCCATCTAAGACTAAAGTATCAACCCCACTGATCTAGTGCCACAATTCCTAAGATAATCACAGCTAGAATCAATCTGAATGGTGACATTGAAGTCCTATACCACTCTAACTCGATCTTCTCCTTAGTAAAAATGATCTTATCAAGGCCCATGACCTCATAGCAAGCATCTATCTCAGCATCCACATCATAGATGACCCGCTTTACATGGATCAGAAATCGAATAATGCACCACACATCCACCAAGGTCACTATCGCCTCACCTATAGGGAAGTGAAATGAGGACATCTTACTATGCCATTGCTATGCTAATGTTGTCATCATCCCTAAGTGTTTCCGAATGGCTCGGCCATATGCGACATACTAGAGCCCAATTGCTCCCAAGTGTTCCTAGAACAACTCGTGTAGTCTAGTCAATCTACTCAAAATTGAAGACCTATGCTCCTGAGTGTACCGGCTCCATGTCGTCCTACATCAGTAAAGTCACCACGTCAAGTTTCATAAAAAATTGAGATCATGTTTGGAGTTTTCATGACCAAAACAACAAATGTGTTGTTTGAAAATTCTAAATTGTACCATTGGAGACCGAAAAGATCCAAACTGCGTCGTGGCATCACAGTTTGACCATGGACCATTTTGACCCCTAAACCTAAATTCCTAATTGCACCGCCGCGACGCAATTTACACAGGTGACACACTTTGAAGCATAAACCCTAATCTCTAAACTAGACCGTCGTAGTTCTAGACTCATTAGCAGCACACTTTAAGGCTATGCGGCACCAATTTAACACTTTTAGTAGCGCCAAACAACACTAGTTGACTTGGTTTGACTTTGGACCCTAATTAATGCTCATGAAAGACAAAAAACAAGTTAGGTAAGGGTCACATACCGGTGGTCCTGTGCCTGGTAGCTGCTAGTACACTCACACTCACTTTGAAATGTGTCATGGAAGCACACATTGCGCCATCTCAAACAATGGTCAGAGCTCAAAATGGAGAAATTTCTAAAAGCTAAGAGTAAAAATGAATTGGAAGTGGCCCCTCAAGGCTTATTTAAGCTTGAAAGTTAGGGTTTTTTTACCCTGTTTAGCCGTCCAACTAGGGTTTTGGACCCCCGATCCAGTTTTTTCCCAACTGAAGCTCATTTTGCATTGTTTCATTGCATTTTTGGCATCCTAGAGCCTTTTTAGACCCGTCAGGCACCTTGTCCTCTTTTTTTTGCGAGATCACCCAAAAATCCAAATTTTCATCCAATCTCTCGAGGGGGCAATATACCAATGTAATTCATTCGCTGGGGTAGCAATGGGGCATCTGAAAAAATAAAGAAAATTTTTAATTTCGATCATGACAAGGTTATTCTTTGAACCAACACAGTGGGTACATTACTTCAAAGAGGGGCAAAATGTAGACACGAAAAATGTACCGATTGATCCTATACACATGATCCTAATTTTACTAACACTGTTTCATCCTGAATCATCTCCTTTTCTAATCAATTTAATTGAATAATCTTTATTTGATTAAATTCATCGCATTTCATCTCTTAATTAAATAAATCAATTTTATCTAATTAAGTCATCATCTCCCTCTGATTAAATAAATCAATTTTATTTAATTAATCTTTAAAGTCATTCTATTAAATTAAATAAATTAATATTTATTTGATTTAGTCTAATGTCATCCCCTTTGATTAAATAATTCAAAATATTAATTTAATTAAGTCTAAACTCATATTCTTCTCAACTTTGATTTAAATTAATCCAAAAATCTAAATCAAATGGTCAAATAAGCTAATCTCCCTCTTAATTAATCAAATCCTGATTAATCTTAATCTTAATCATCAAATCCTCTAGCTTTTGCAACTTTCTAATGAAAATCATTTTAATTGATTTATTAAATATCTAATTACTTTCAAAAAGGCATCAAAAAGGGAATATTCTCCAAGTTTAAAAAATCCCTCCAAAAGGGTTTGTACATCCAACAAGACATTTAAGTTTTTTACATGTCCTTTGCCTTGAGCCAAGTGGCATTAACTTCATTTTCTTCTCCCTCCAACATGTCACTTCTCCATTTTGAAATTCCACCTAATTGCATTTAATTGCACAATAACCAAAATGTGCTCCACCTTTGTCCACTCGCATGTTGACAAGTGGCTTCATGCTATTGGTTGGTTTTTTTTCCCACATTCATCCATTTTGCCTCATCCTCCATCTCTCTCATCCATTTGGATTTTGTATCCACAACTTTAGGCAAAGTCATTATCTTGATATTTTGAATTTGTGCATCCATTATTCATCTATTTTCATCCATTTTCATATTTTCATAGCTAGGTTATGCAAGAATTTCACCAAGGAGCATCAAATCTTCATCAATCATCATTCAAGCTTGCAAGGAATTGGGAAAGGGCCATTTTCCACATCAAAATGGCACCAATTCTCGCATGGGATTGAGAGTTTGATCATTTAAATATGATTTAATAGCTTTTTTATTGAGTTCTTCATACTATTTCTTGTTTTTATGTTTCAAATGGATTTTATGGGGAATGATGTTTCTAACTTGCATTTGGGACTAATTGTGTGTTTGTTCTTCATTTTTGTGTAGGTCTAGGATCACCATTCACAACATCATAAACACATAGAACTAGGCACCATCACATTATCATACATTCATCTATTCATTGCATCTTTTATTTGCATGAGAAAAGTACAAAAACATAAAATGCATCACATTTCATTGGCATAATAAAATCCATCACATAGGCATCATTCATAAAGCATCATAGAATCATAACACATCTATTGCATCATCATCTTCATCCATAACATATCATACCATCATCATATAGAACATCACGTAGCATATATAATTGAAATTAAATGCATCCACAGCATACCATATCATCATCATATAGAACATCACATAGCATATATAATAGAAATAAAATGCATCCATCATAATCACCATGATCATCATCATATAACATCATACGCACATAGATTGATAATCATCGCCACATATCATATAACCTCAAAATCATAATGTCAAAGTGTATAAGAATATCCAAAGGTATAAAGAGATACATCAATATATAAAATGGAAGTGTATCATAATGTCTCAAATCAAAAGGTACATCATCAATGTCTCAAATACATCAGTGTATACATAACCAAAGTAAATCAGAAATCAAAGTTATGTCGTGCTCCCCCCAGACGGTGTCGACATCAATGGACCAGTACCTCCTCCACTAGATGGACTTGCATTGGGATCTCTCTGATCTCTAGGAAGCAGTTGTGTAACACCCATGTTAGTGGTCCGAGACTGGGACCTCCCTGACTGGAACTGTGCAAAATTCTCTCATCGCTCTGGAGGAACTATAAACTGCATCATGATATCTCACCCTATAAAACTCTTCCTCCTACATGGTACGACGTCTCTCCCTAAAATAATTTGATGCACCAGTGGCCACTATAGCCTATTGTAACCTCTTGTAAATTCCCTCAGCCTACTCAACTTGCTATCTCGGGATGTCCCTCTCGGAAATCACTATGGCAATCTACCCCTGCATCTGTACATGTCCCTGATCCTGAGCCTGGACCTATGCAAGCTGAGCCTATACCTATTGTACCTACTATCTAGCAGCATCCCTCTCAGTTGTCAATGTTTGAATTTGTCCCTGGGCCTGCGCTGGTAAAGCCTAAACCTGCTCAAGCTGACCCTATAATGTCTCAATCTATACCTGTAATCCAACAATCTATGTCTGTTGTTGTGGAGAAAGTAGCCAAATCTCCATATGTCGCCTCTTGCGAGGCGCTCTCATCTCTCCAACATCTAGCCCTGGTCCTCCTCCACCCTCATCATCCCCGCCACCTTCATCTTCATCACCATCCCCATCATCGCTGCTATCCTCCAACTCTGACTCCAACTCCTCCTCCTCCTCTGACTCCTCTCTCCTCCACCTACACCCATGACTTCCTACCCCCTCCTCCTCTAACAATGGATCTAGCTCATTTGGAATGATGATCAATGGAAATGGATGTAAGAATAGGTATTGTGCATACTTCTCTGATATTGGAGCCTCAATGATCTCTAGATGCACCTCCCAAATGATGGTCTGTAATCCCTAGAAATGTTGCATGACCGCATCATGAGACAACATAGGTCCCCACTCTATAGCATCCACTCGTCGTCGTGCATAATGTGTCATGCCCTGGGGCATCCCCTACACTCTACCATACTGCCTCAATACCCTCAGTAGCAAGAATCTCTCAATGATAAACTAGGTCCGACCAATCAGGTACATGGACTGACACAAATAAGGCGTCTCGGTATCATCCTCTAGCCACTGCTCACAATCCAAATAGGACTGCCATACCATGGACTCAAGATCATCCAGGGTCCTCCTCCAATACTCCAATTTTCCCAGCCCAGGCAGAGAAACTCAACTAGCATAAATATGTACATAGTGTCTCATGGTTGGATGTTGTCTATCTCCAACTGGCAATGTGACTGCTATATGCTCTGAGGCCCAGACCTGAAGCAATGTGACCCTAGCTGATAAACTGGCCCTACTAAGATAGACCACTTGGTGGAAGTCATGGTACAAATGCACAAGCATACAACATCCCCATGCATATCTAGTGCCTTGAGCAATCATGCTCTCTAGAATCTTCCCCCATCCAACTAAAAGTCCCTTTGACCTGCAATCAGGACAAAGGAACCCTCCAATAAATCTGGAAAGAATAGAAGGAAATGTGGCATAAGCATCGACCATATCCCTCCAAGGAATCTCATAAGGTCCACATATCTGATCATCCTCAAATACTCTATGTAGTGCATCAGTCTCGCCCTACTCCTGGGAATCATATAAGACAAGCTCTCCAACCACGGGTATCCACAGAATCTGATATACGTCCTCTAGGGTCACTGTGATCTCACCAGTGGAAAAATGAAAGGTGTTATTCTCACTGTGCCACCTCTCTACTAAAGTTATCAACAAAACCATGTTGATCCTAATCTGGGGCATATCAATCAGGGACGACAAACTGCATCGTGCAATGACAGCTACCTCAGGCAGTGTCAGGTGTGGAATCAAATCCCATGTCCTAAGGAAACGTTCTCTAATCTACAAACTCATCAACACCTCTTATCATCACAAAATCACAAATCAGTCAGTCAATCAATTGACATCAATCAGCCTATCAATCAATCAAAATCAATTAGCCTATCAACCTAATTAGCTCTAGTGAGAATTTGATCCAATCTTGTGAGCATCAATCTATCATTCAACCTCACCTATCATGAGGTTCATCAATCAATTTTAACCTCACCTATCATGAGGTTCATCAATCAATTCAACCTCGCCTATCATGAGGTTCATCAATCAATTCAATCTTGCCTATCATGAGGTCAATCAATCAATCAACCTATCATTGCTCCTTGCCTATCATGAGGTCAATCAATCAATCAAACTATCAATGATCCTCACCTATCATGAGGTCAATTATCATCATCCTATCATGAGATCAATGGACATCTAATCTATCAACATCATCAATCATCATCAAAATAAAGGCTGACACTATCAAACATCATTAAAGTCAAGGAGTCTAATCAAGAAAACCATCAATATAGTCTAAAATCTCACCAATGCACTAGAATAGTGCTTCCACATGCTGAAAAACTCTATGCACCAGAAAAATTCATCAATGTGCTAGAACAGAGGTTCTATGCACCGAACTATCATATGCACCATTACATTTGGTCTATGCACTGGAACAGAGTCCCTATGCACTTAATCATCCTATGCATTACATCATCTCATGTATGCACTAAATTAGTTCACCTAAGTGCTAAATGCATCCATGCGCTACAACAGTTCTTCAATGTGCTCCTTCAGGCACCCTACGCACTACATCTATCAATGCGCTAATTCATTTATCCTATGTGCTAAAGCCCTAACCCTATGTGTTAAAGTAGTCTATGCACTAGAACAGTCGTCCTATGCGCTACATCATGTTTTCTATGTGACGAAATAGAAAAATCTGAATTCAAAACATGAAAACAAGCGAGAAAATAAATTACACAAATTACGAGGTAATTTTTTGAGGTACATACTGGAGGTCCATACACTGCCGGGTGGTTGTGACGTATGACGCGCTTGAACAAATGTGTGTGGTAAGGGATCATCATTTCGCCAAATTTGCACAAATTGCTCAATCACTCTCAAATTTTTCAAAATGTAAATGCTCAAATGAACTTCTAATCACTCTTTTTAACCTTTTTAAGTTAATTAAATGGCATTTTTATGGGGTTGTTTTATTTTATTTTCAAAGGGGCTTTAATTCATCAAATCATCATCTGCTAGCTATAACATCATTTTTTGGGAGATAAATCGTTTCTAAATCATAAAATTTTGAGATCATCATCAAATCATCAAAAAATCATCAAAAATTTCAAAAAATCCTAAAAATTCAAAAATTCACCAATTTATCTCCCAAGGGGGCATATATTTGTCATCACCTGAAAATAAACGTTTTGGGCATCAAAAAAAAAAAATCCGTCGACATCAACAACAAATTTTTCTTTGAAGCAACGTGTAAATACATTACCTCAAAGAGGGACAAAATGTCTACAGCTAAAATCGGTCAAGACAATTAATTAAATAGTAGCTATTTAATTAATGAACTCCTTTAATTCATCTACTTATAAATAAATTCTCAATTTATTTATATAGTTCACACTTTTCTAAATTCTTTATCCTAAACCACATTCTTCTAAATTTAATTAAATAAACAAATGGCTATAGTTTGTTTTTATTTAATTAAATATCTTCTCACTAAGTTTGAATAATTTCAAATTCAAATTTAGTCACATGTCTACAACACTTTTTGGCCATGTCATCAAATGTCACATGTAATTAAATATGACTAATATTTAATTACATTATTTTTGACCAATTATCTTCAACAAAATTTTAACACATGGCTTATTTCTCACACACTTTATTTCTTCATCCATTTGGCATGTTGCCCTTGGTGAAGGGAAAATACTCCTTGTTTCTTCCATCTCCATCCTTCATCCCGCATGCTTGAATCTAGATTGTCGATCGTTGTCACATCACAAGATGCTTTGAAAATCCTATAAATACAACCCTTTGCTACAACATTTATCAACACATTTTTTAGCAAACTTATTATGCAAGAATAGCTTTGGACCATTGGAGCATTTAGAATTTGATCATTTAGCATTTAGCAAGTTGCATTGTTTTATCATTCTAACTTGGAATCATGTCTTAGTTTGTAATTGCATTTTAGTTTATCATATCAATAGTTAATATTTGAACATATGCAAAATCATTTTAGCTTTTTATGCAGCATTTGTATAACATAATTTAGCATCATTATCCATTTGTCAATATGACCATTATCATTTGTATCACATAGTATCATGTAGGAACTTAGATTTCTTGGATTTTGAACAATCATAGTGCACATATAAAATATGAGAGCCAAACGATTTAATGAATCCTTGAGAATAGAGAACAATGGAATGTTTTTTAGAGATTTGTTTTGCTACAAATAGATTAGTTCTTTGATTCAAATATTTAATATAATACGTCTCATTGATGTTTGTGTGTCTTATTATTGATTTGTTAACTCTCCCACATTTCACACATATAGTCACAAGCTATTAAATCAGCCATATAAATCAGGTTTAATGAATAAGAGATAGTCGATTCAAATTAACATATATAATATGTTTAATATATATATTATTTTATATATATAATATATATTATATACATATATATATACTTAAATACTAACATGTATTTATATATATGTATATATATATATATATCGTAAGCCTATAATGTAAGCATACATTTGATATATACATATACATACATATATATATATAGAGTATAGGAAATATAGTATATAATAAACACATTATATTGAATGTATATATATATATATGCCTCTATGTACACGTATGTGTAGGTATATCTATATCGATGCATCCATATGAGTGTGTCCATTCGCCAACGTACACATGTATCGATCTACATATACATATGGATATGTGTATATACTATACACACACACATATATATATGTTCACATGTATTTCACATAAAGCCATTCACAATTACCATCATATTGATAAATGTTTACGTATGGTACATCTATACATATGCATATATGTGTCATTAAATCCTATTGACATGCATGTTCATATATATAAACATACTTCCAGGTACATCCCACTTGTCAATATAATCATAATAGCACAAGAAAGATCTCAAAATCTCAAACAGATAAACATCACCCTATGCATGAAAAAGTAAACAAGACTCTCAAATGCAGACATATTGGCTAACGATGACTTACCTATTACCCACAAACTGACTCAGCTCAATCATTCTAATGTGGTGTGTGTGTATGCTCAGATAGTTTACTTTTATTGGTTACCAGACCAAGATCTTCTCCCGAGTGATACTTCCCCTTCGCTTAGAGGAATGGAACACATACCTGCATCCACTAACACATGCACACGATAGTCAATTATTCATAACATATGTAGTATACATAAACATCTCCAAAGTTAGAATAATAATAATTCAATAACCTTTCACTCACATAAATGCAATATTTCACTATGAATAACATCAACTGAGGTAACATCAAATAAGACAATCATCAAATGAGATAACATTCATATTGATAACAAGGTACAAGCATATTTTATTCATCTCTAGAATTCACATTACATTCATATTTACCCTATGTAGTAATAGTAAATAGTAACTCTACAATTGGGGTGTAACATACTCTCCCCTTATGAATCATCGTCCCCAATGACCTAAGGTATTATTAAAACATAAAATTAACATCACATTGTTCAAACATTCACAAAAGGATTAAGAATATGATGAAATTTCTATTGAATTTTTGCATAGTCCTCTGATGCAGATCAGGGAGGCTTTCAATTAACCAACACAATTCAAGTCTTTTGAAACAACTTCCCAATTTGTAAAACCCTAAATCTTCCATTTTCCTCAATTATTCCAAATTTTCCTTATAGCCATTCAACCGGTGAAAATTGCACACATCTCACAAAATACTCACCAAACCCATAACCCAAAATGTATTTTAGATACCCATTTGCCTCAATTTCAACAAATCTCAAAATCCCCTATGCTTGGTTTGAAACACAACATCCAAAAAATGGACTAGTACACTGTTCACGACTCTAATTAGCCCACTTTTACAAAGCATCACTCACCGAAACTCATTTCCAAGCCCATAACACCTTAGAAAGTCTTAAACCATCCTACAAACAATCAAAATCCAAAACTCTTACTTAGAGAAATGGCCTCCAAGACACCTAACCAACAAACCCTCACTTTTAGCAAGTTTAAGAAGGGTTTATTGAAAATATTTCTTCCACAACTTATATCACCATACCAAAGCATAAAATATTCTTAAAATTTCCTACACAAGCTTAATCAATCATCAAAATATGTTTCCCCAAGAATTTACAACATTTACCCACCTTTAACCATCAAAATTCACTCAAAATCTCCAAGTTTGACAACTAGGGCATCATGCCCAAAACCCCAATTGACCTCCCCTACTCACAAAAACCTTTTCATCACCTAATACTACCTTTTTGGGCCCATTCCATTCAGTTATAGGAGTTACAGTCAATGGAATGGGCCATGATCTCACTTTATGTCCTCAAAACCTTAAAATTGACTAAACAGACCCATTGCCAGAAAATTGGAAATAAATCCTTTATTTCTTTATGAAATCACTCCACACCAGATCCAAAATAAATCTAGAATATCTATTTACCAAATTCCAAATATTTTAGAGCAATACCTTGTTGTACGAACCTATATAGATCAAAGTAAAAATAGAATTACAGAAAATTGAGGAGAATTAATGCCTTTTCAATTCAAAATTTTAAACTTACAAGAGCCAACCTTCTTCCAATGTTCCAAAAGGATTTTTAAAGAATTTAATAATGTGACTAATCAGTTCAACTACCTTTCCACCAAGAAAAACTACCTTGACTCTTGAACTTCCAAATTTTGCACTCTTGTAATATTTGCAATTTTGCATCTTTTTACAACATTTTTGCAAGAAAAGCACAAAACTTGACACCAAAGCCTAAGACCAACTGAAAGTGACTTAAAAACATTAGAAATGGTTTATTATGACCTTATTTAATGAAAAATGACTCAAATCTCCTAAAGCAACCTATCAAAGACCCTACTTGACCAAATTTGCAAAAGAGACTTGGTGCCCCTACACCATACACTCGGCTTGGAAAAGATTCCAAGTCCCTTGAAATTGTGCTGCATCTTTTCCACCTCTAAATAATCCATGCCTCTGACCTCTTAAATATTTTTCATCAATTACACCTTGCCACTAATTCAAATTGTGTTTGGGATGCTTGAGCTTGTTACCACTTGGAGAATGCTTCATCTTTACAAACTGATCAGTTGAGTGTCCTCTAACCTTTTGGTGCAGGAGCACCAACCAATTGGAATCTTAATTTTCTTAAGTTTGGTTTGATATAGGTTTTCTAGGAGTTTAAGGTCATGGATATTTTCAATAAGGTCTAATAGAACCTTTAAATGTGTCAAGATGTTCATTTTTGTAAAGGAAATGCAAAAGTTGTCAATAAATGCATAAAAGATGCAAGATATGTAATTAAGGGATTTGAAGGGTTTTAGTGTCTAAGTCTTAGGTTATGGTAAATAAGATCATCTTGGATCATCAAATATTGTATTAGGTCATTTTTGTGGTGTTTAGAATGTTTTGGGGGTAAATAATGCAAAATGTGTAAAATTGTCAAAATTGACAAAATTGTCAATAATGTAATTGCAAGATTTGGGGAACTCGAGAGTCAAATTGAATATGGAAGGTAGGTAGAAAGTTTTGGAGGGAATATTTATGAAATAAATGTACAAAAACATGTAATCCTTCTTGGTAGAAGGTGGTTGAAGCATTGGAGAAGGAAATTCAATAAAATACCCCTGGTTTTGTCTTGAAATTTTGTATTTTTACTTCAAAATCTGAACTTGTAGGTGTTGGTACATGACTGTACATCATTCAATCAATCTTAAAGCTTTTTCATAGTGTAAAGGAGGTAATTTTCAGTTTTTTTCACTTGGTTTGGGTACTTGAGACCTTAATTGAAGCATTTCATCTTCTTTTTACTAAGACAAGCGGAGTAAGCCTGTTTGAGGGTTTTGAAATTGTAATCATGTTGTAAGCCCATTCCACATACTATCACACCTATAACTCCATGGAATGGGCATACTAAGTTAGTTTAGGATGATTGGAGGTCAGTATTTCTATGAGTGGTGAGTTTTTGGGGATCAAAACCCTGACTTTCCTATTGAAAGAGTTGAATTAAAGTGTGAAAAACATGGTTTTGGAGGAGAGTTTGCTAAAATTTTGTGAGTGAAGGCTATATGAGTGTTTCTTAAGTGTGTATATACATCATGAAAAGTTTTGGAGGATTTTGAAGGGTTGTGAGAGGTTAGAAACCTTGAGTTTGGAAAAATCCTACCATTAAATGGTGAAAACGAGGGTTTATTGGGACAATAATAGAATGGAAGTTTGGAACCATAAAAATTGTTGAAAATGGCTATTGGAAGATTTCCTTAGAGTTCTGAGAAGTTATCTTTAGTTTCTTGTAAGTTTCAGGAGTAGTTACTTTGGAAAATTGGCCCATTTTGACCCTTTAGGACAGCGTGGCTACAAGGATTTGAGTGGATTGTTAAAAAGGAACATATATTGGTTTTGAGACATGTTAGAGAAGGCCAAAAAGAGTACTCAAATCTATGAAGAGTCTCTATAGTTGTTAAGGATATTGTGAGAAAAGTTGCAAAATAGAGGTCTGCTAACCTACAAGCAAAAAGGCAGAGTTGTATTGAGAAGGAGCCAAGGGAAGGAGTTGTGGATTTGATTGTTGTTTCCACTAACTAGAATTGTGTTTTTACAGCTGAAATACATCCTCCCTTGCATCACCTTTTCACCATCATAACCTGATGTTGTACCTATTTTGACATCTGCACACATGTCCTTATCAACTATCCTCTGGCTTATCCTCCTTTCCACCTTTGCTTCATGCCTAAACTCAGTCATATATCCTTTTCAAACACCCTTATGCACTCCACTTTTTTCCTTCATCTTTACCTATAGACTCTCTGCCCAAAATGCCACTATGTTATTAGATTTGCAAGTCTTTGTTTTGAAAACATATGACTACCTACTGACCTCTTTTTTTTTCAATGGACATATCAATGTCCCTACAACAATTCCATCACACTTTTCTAACTCATTTTGTGCCTTCACAAGGAATTCATCCTTGACCTTCTCTTGGACTGTCTTTGTCAACATTTCACATTCTTTTCTCTGCAAAATCAGATTACTCTTCAAGCTTATTGTCTTCCCATTCTCTTCCTTCCTAGCATCTACAACTTTTTCCATGACTGCACACTCTCTATTTTTGTCTTCCTAAAGCTTCATATACTCCTTGCCAATCATAATTATTTTTGTTGCCTTACCCTTTGCTTCATCATTCTCCTACAATGGGGTTAATATAAAAGAACTTACATCCTTCTCAATGGTGTAGGTATTAGCCCTTCCATCATATAATGCATGCCTATAAAATTGCCATGACCTTCCCAATAATAGATGGCAACACTCCATGGGAAAAACATCACAAAGTACCTTATCTTTATATCCACCAATCTGAAACTCAACAAATGCTTATTCATTTACCAAATTTTAATGATCATTATTCACCCAAGATGCTCTATATGGTGTTTCATGAAGGATTCTTTCTAACTTCAACTTATCTACCATCTCTTTATTCACCATATTATCAGTAGAACCAAAATCTATCACAACTTTGCATACCTTACCTTTACATTTACATGTGGTCTTGAACAAGCTCCTTCTTTGAGTCATTTCCTTTTCCTTGGATGCCTTCAAGAGTGTTCTTCTTAGCATCAATGATTCTCCTACCTCTGGAGCAGCAACGTGACTAGGAGAATTTGTACTTTCACATTCATCTTCTTGCACTATTTGAGCCCTCCTTTCACTTCTTCTCTCACCACCACTTGATGTAGAACCCTGTCTTTCAAGATGCTTGTATGCTAGATTCCAAAACTCATTACAATTGTAGCACCTTCCAAAAAATGTATTTGCACTTCTACCTCCACCAAATCTACATCTAGTGCCTCTAAATCCACCTTTGAAATCCGCCACTTGTTATTGTCCTTTGTGTGCATCCTCTTGGCTTTCACTTGATTGTCTTGAAGTAGGAAATGATCCTCTCCCTCTAGAGGTGTTGCCTCTACCTCTATTTTTCTTTTCTTGCCTTCTTTTCACTTTTTCTTCAACTCTTATTGTCATTTGATAGCACTCCTCAACAATTCTAGGATTTTCCCAAGGTTAGTTCATCTCGAATGTTAAATCTAAATCCACCAAGATACCTAGCAACCTTTTCCACTTCATTCTCATTATTACTAGAACTTATATTCAACTTATAGAATTCTTCATTATATGTTTTAACATCCATTTCTTTTCGTCTTAAACCTTGAAGTCTTTTAAATATTTGAATTTCATAATCTTTTGGCAAGAACTTACCTTTCATTTTTTCCATCATTCTATCCTATGAAACCATTTTTTTCTTCCATTTCTTTCTCCTCTTAGATTTTTCATAATCCCACCACAAAAGTGCATGGCCCTTCAGCTTTGTCTTTGCAATCTTCACCCTTTTCTCTTCAGGAACATCTTCACATGCAAAGTAGTTATCTAAGGCTACAATCCAATCCAACAATTCCTCATCATTTAGAGTACCTCTATACTTAGGCACATCAATCTTCACCTTATGTTTGTCATCCTTAACTTCCCTCAGCAACTTAGCCATCCTCTAATCTTTAGGGTCTAATTCCTCTTCTACATCTACATACTCTTCATCCTCTTCTTCCTCTGATTCAATTTCATTACTCACATCCTCATCTCTTTTCTTCCTAGTTTCCAAAGTAGCAAGCCTTTCCTTCAACTCTCTTATCTCCCTAGCATGCTTATCATTCAATTCACTCATTTCCTTAGCTATATTTTTCCCTTTTGGAGGCATTGTGACTATATTGTCTTTTCACCTTCCACTCTTCCTTCTTCAATCTACAACTTTCAACTCTCAAAAGATCTAATCCCTGATCTCTAATACAAATTGATGCAAAGCAGAGAGTCTTTCAATTACCCAACACAATTCAAGTCTTTTGAAATAACTTCCCAATTTTTAAAACCCTAACTCTTCCCTATTCCTCAATTCTTCCAAATTTCCTTCATAGCCATTCAACTGGTGAAAATTGCACACATCTCACAAAATACTCACCAAACCTAGAACCCAAAATACATTTCAAATACCCATTTACCTCAATTTCAACATATCTCAAAATCCCCTATGCTTGGTTTGAAACACAACATCCAGAAAATGGACTAGTACATTGTTTAGTGCTCCAATTAACCCACTTTTACAAAGCATCACTCACCTAAACTCACTTCCAAGCCCCTAACACCTTGGATAGTCTTAAAAAAACTTGCAAACAATCAAAATCCAAAATTCTTACTCAGAGAAATGGCTTCCAAGACACCTAACCAACAAACCCTCACTTTTAGCAAGTTTAAGAAGGGTTTATTGAAAATATTTCTTCCACGGCTTATATCACCATACCAAAGCATCAAACATGCTTCAAATTTCCTACACAAGCTTAATCAATCATCAAAATATGCTGCCCCAAGATTTTACAACATTTACCCACCTTTAACCATCAAAATTCACTCAAAATCTCCAAGTTTGACAACTAGGGCATCATGCCCAAAACCCCAATTGACCTCCCCTGCTCACAAAAAAAAATTCATCACCTAATCCTACCTTTTTGGGCCCATTCCATTTAGTTATAGGATTTATAGTCAATGGAATGGGCCGTGATCTCACTTTATGTCCTCAAAACCTTAAATTTGACTAAACAGACCCGTTGACAAAAAACTGGCAACAAATCCTTTACTTCTTTATGAAATCACTCCACAACAGATCCAAAATGAAGCTAGAACATGTCTTTACCAAATTCCAAATATTTTAGAGCAATACCCTATTGTACAGACCCGTACAAATCAAAGGAAAAACAAAATTACAAAAAATTGAAGAGAATTAATGCCTTTTCAATTCAAAACTTCAAACTTACAAGAGCCAACCTTCTTCCAACATTCCAAATGGATTTTTAAAGCATTTCATAATGTGACTAATCAGTTCAACTACCTTTCCACTGAGAAAAACTACCTTGACTCTTGAACTTCCAGATTTTGCACTTTTGCAATATTTGCAATTTTGTATCTTTTTACAACATTTTTGCAAGAAAAGCACAAAACTTGACACCAAAGCCTAAGACCAATTCAAAGTGACTTGAAAACATTAGAAAAGGTCCATTATGACCTTATTTAATGAAAAATTATTCAAATCTCCTAAACCAACCTATCAAAGACCCTACATGACCAAATTTGCAAAAGAGACTTGGTGCCCCTGCACCATCCTCCCAAGTAGTTGTTTCTTTTGTGTACTAGTCCCACTGGACATTGCACTGCAAGACTTCTCTATTACACAATTTTAGCTTATGTGTTCCTAGCACCTTGACAGGCTCGAGAGTTACTACCTTGGGGTCTCGTGCCTATAAAGCAATCCAATCAATTACATGATTATCCCCTAGTATATAATTTTTAAGGTAGGACACATGGAAGACGTTATGCATTCTAGGAAGAGCTGGTGGAAAAGTGATTCAATAGGCTACTGGATTCACTTCCTCTATAATCTCATAAGGTCCAATGTAACGCGGGGCTAACTTAGAAGACTTTACAAATTTAATGGAGCTTTTATGAGGTTTCATTCTCAACAATACTTTTTCACCTAAGGGAAAATTACAGGGCACTCTCTTAGCATCAGTGTAGCTTTTTTGTCGATTGTTAGCTTCAACTAACATTTGCTCGAAAATCTTAACTTGTTCATCCATTTCAGCCAACATTTCTGGCCCAAGACTCACTCGATCCTCAAGTTTATCCCAACTTATAGGAGTTTGACACTTTTGGCCATACAAAGCTTCAAAAGGCACCATATTTATTGCAAAATGATAAGAGTTATTGTAAGAAAATTCAACTAAGGGTAAGTATTCATCCCACTTGTATTGTTGATCCATGCAATACATCCTAAGTAGGTCTTCCAATACTTGGTTTACCCTTTCCATTTTCCCTTCCGTTTCTGGATGATATGTTGAGCTAATATTTAACTGAGTCCCTAATGTAGAAAACAAGGTTTTCCAAAACCTAGAAGTGACTCATGCATCCCTATCTGAAATAATATTTTCAGGAATTCCATGCCATCTAAACACTTCTTGCACAAATTTTCTTTCTATGATAGGTGCTCCATTAATTAGTTTCCCTAGTATAAAATGTGCTACCTTTGTAAGCTTATCTACTACCACCATAATGGCATTACGTTTATTCCTTGGCATAGAAAATCCTTGCACAAAGTCCATACTTATGACTTTCCACTTCCTCTCTGGTATATCGTGTGGTTATAACAAGCCTGTAGGATGATGATGCTCAAATTTCACCCTTTAACACTCTAGACACCTTACCACAAAAATAGCGGCATCTCCTTTCATTCCCTTCCAGAAGTATAATGGTTTTATATCAGCCATCATTTTCATCACTCCAAGATGTCCATAGTATGGTGATTCATGTATTTCCTTCCATGCCAAATTTATTAATTCCTATACATCTGGTACATACATTCTACCCTTATATCCAAGTATTCCACTAGGTTCAAATTGAAAACCTTCATACCTAGAATCTTGTGGACTATCTATGAGTGCTTGCTTAACTTGCAAGCAATACTCATTTTTCTTGCACTTTTGGAGTACTTTCCCCTTAAAATAGGTTTGGATTGTTACTATAGAAGCAATGTGCCATCTTCAACTTAATGTGTCGTCAACCCAATTTTCTTTTCCATTAATATAACTAATATTAAAATCATAGTTAGCTATTAACTCTAACCATCTTCTTTGTCTAGCATTTAGGTTAGGTTGAGTAAAAATGTACTTTAACCCATTATGGTCAATTTTCAACTCAAAGAGTTTTCCTAGAAAATAGTGCCTCCACATTTGAAATGTGTGAACCATAGCTGCTAATTCTAAATCATGCAAAGCATAATTCATCTCATATGGTTTCATCTTTCTAGATTCATAAGCAAATACCTACCCTTCTTGCATTAGTACACCTCCTAACCCTTCTCCACATGCATATGTGATAACCGTAAAGCTACCTTTAGGATCTGGTACTTTTAAGATCGGTGTAGTGGTTAATTTCTCCTTGAGTAGGTCAAAAGCCTCTAAACACTTCTCAGTCCATTGAAATCTCTTTCCTTTCTTTTGTAAAGAAGTAATTGGAAAAGCGATCTTATAAAATTTTGCAACAAACTTCCTATAATATTTTTCAAAACTCATGAAACTTCTTACCTCTGATACGTTCTTAGGTATAGGCCACTCAATTACTAATTTGATCTTAGCTGGATCTACAACAATTCCCTCTATCGAAATCACATTGCCTAAATAATATACCCTCTTCTGGAAGAATGTGCACTTGGAAATTTTACCATACAACCTAAGTTCTCTCAAACATTGTAGGACCATTTCTAAATGTTTGCAATGTTCTTCCTCATTTTTAGAATAAATCAATATATCTTCTAGAAAAACTAGTACAAATTTGTCAAGGTAATCCCTAAACACACTATTCATTAGTTTCATGAATGTTGTAGGTGCATTTGTTAAACCAAAAGGTAAAATAGTGAACTCATAGTGTCCATATCTGGTTTTGAATGCAATTTTAAAGATATCTTCATCCTTAACTCTCAATTGGTGATGTCCATATCTTAGATCTATTTTAGAGAATATAGTGGCACCCCCTCATTTGATCAAAAAGGTTGTCAATACATGGCAAAGGATACTTGTTCTTGACCATAGCTTTGTTGAGAATATGATAGTTGATGCACAAACACAATGTACCATCCTTCTTAACAAAGATGATTGACACTCCCCAAGGTGATATGCTTGGCCTTATCAGTCCTTTCAACAATAATTCATCTGATTGTGTCTTAAGTTCCATAAGTTTAGTGGTTGTCATCCTATAGGGTACCTTAGAAATAGGTTTTGAACCTAGAACTATATCTATAGAGAAGTCAAATATTCTTTTCGGAGGCAACCCTAGTAACTCCTCTAGAAACACATCCAAAAATTTCCTTAATATTAGATATTTCTCCATATCTGATTTTCCAGTTTCATCTATTTCACCATCTTCTAGTTCCTATAAACTTTGGAACTTTGAATAATCCCTATCCTTCCTAAGTTCTTCAATATTTATAGGGAAGAGTTTACACCCTTTCTTCTTAGCTCTTATAAGTTGCATTGTCCTAATTTGTTGAACCTTAACCCCCCTAGGTATCCCTTAGAATTTAACTTGATTTCCAAAATCATCTAGGAATTCTACAGTCTTAGCATGGAAGTCTACTATAGCCCTATGTTTCCACAACCAATTCACACCTAGGATAACATCATATGATCCTAGAGGTGTGACATAAAGGTTAACATCTGTAGTAAAACTAGGTAGTTCTATCCTAGCCTCGAATAGACATTGATCCACTTTTTCTCTTGTATGGTTTGCATACTCTACATTCCAAGACATTTCCATGTGTCCTTCCTTTCTAGATAATTGTTTAGCTATTCTAGGTGAAATGAAATTCTTAGTTACACCAGTATCAATAAGAATAGAAATAGGTAAGCCAAAAACAATACTTGGTGTTTCAACTAGAGTTACTTGGTACTCTTCCTGACGATCTTCTGTTGTTGCATCTATCTTATGCTAAAACATTGCTTGTTGAGTGAGCAATGGATTACCATATGGTTGTGATCCATAAGTTTTATTGTGACACTCACTAGCATAGTGATCCCCTTTGCATATAAAACATCCCATTGGAAATCTTCTTCTCCCTATGGTTTCTCCAGATTTGTTGATATTATCACTAGGCTTATTGGTATTACCCATGCTAGAATCATTCCTATTCCTCTCTCTCCTAATATCTTTTCAATTATTGAGAAATATTTTCCCCTTTTTCCTTGGAAATTTTTGCATAGATTCCTCCTTCTTAGGAACTATATTATTAGGAACTTCCACATCCTTCTTTTGTTCTTTTCTCTCCTAACAAGTGGAATTAGCCCTAAGCTTTTTCTCTTGCTTAATTGCTTTCTAATATACAAGATCCATTGTTTTTGGACCATGCATATCCACTTCTCCTCCAATCCAACTATTGAGTCCCATTATAAATTTCCTAATATGGAAGCTCTCATCCTTATGATATATGGGAACATACCGTAGAATTCAGGTGAACTTCTCCCAACATTCATTGACAGTCATGTTACCTTGCCTCAAAGCTTGGAAATTCAAAAGTTTTTGGTCATATTAAAGTTGTGGTAACCATCATTTGTGGAAAATCTCCACAAATTCTCCCCATGTTAGCTTCCATGAGTTGATATTAAGTTCCAACTTCTTGTTCATCCACTAGTTAGAGGCTTCCCCTACTAACTGATACGCACCCCATGCAGCTTTAGTAACCTCATCATAGTTTCGTATTTTAAATAATTTTCCATTTGTACAATCCACACCTCAGCCTCATCACCTCCAACACTACCATCAAACTTAGGTGGAATAACCTTCTTCATGTCCCTAGAAAGTTCAAAAGCTACAAGCTTCTTATTCCTTTCCACAGATGGGGTAGATGATTTTTCCTTCTCATGGTTATGGTTTTCATTATGCCCAAGGGAAGAATTTTCTCCCTCATGTTCATTAACAGGTACTTCCTTTTCTACCCTATCCTTAACTCTTTCTTGTTCAAGGTTAGTCAACTTTGCCAAGATTTGGTCAAGCCTAGCCTCTACTCCAGTGGTTCTTTGTCCAACCTCTTGACTTCAACAAGGATTAGTTTGTGTCCTCACATATGCCTTCACCATCCTTATGTGATTAGTTTCTACTTGAATTTTTTATCCATGTTAGACTAAATTATGTTATCAATCATCTTATGGAAAACATAAAAATAAACATTCATATGTACACAAGAATTCCACGTAAGATTAAACACACACTTATTTTGATAAACACGTAATTTTATTCATTTCTTGAGGATTTCAATATCCTTTAGATTACATGGAGTGACTATTTAGATAGTCAAGTGGAGAGTATCCTTCGGATTCACTCTCAAACACAAAACTTAAAGGAGTGTATCCTACAGACTGAGATAGTTGTTGTTGCCAATCTTTATGTTCATCTCTCATTTGTTCATACCTATCCCAAAAAGGATAATAACATTTGGATTTATCATCCAATACATAGATATGAGAGGCAATGTCAATATGGTGTTCATCAACAATGTAGTCTACCCTTTTTGTAGACATTTGTTCATGAGACCATTTCTCATCTACCAATGTATGTGGTACATATCCTTTGGACTCGATACTTGAAGAAATTTTTATTACTTCAGCTAGTGGTAGAACCCTAGGATCCCTAAAGATGAATGCCAAACTAACACTTTCTTCTAAAGGAATATCCTTGGAAAGTGGCAATGACTCAAACTTTTCTGGTGAGATGGTTGATAGGTAATTTTACATAGCCTCCATATTCATCTTCCTCTTCACATCATTGATCCAAGAAAGTGTGTGACTAAAGGTTTTGGTGTCACTCAACCATATAGCATTATCGTAGTTGGTTCCTTCTATGGTTCTAACAATGGTTTCTTTTTACTTCTTGGCCTTGAGGTAGTGCTCGTTTATGATTACTGACTTTCAAGCCATTAATCTAAGATGCACCATCTTGGCACAAGAATTCACAACATTAGATAACATTGGACAAAAAGAATGATGAGATCATAGGTTCTAGAGCTAAACCTGGTAGCTCTGATACCACATGTAACATACTAACCCTTCTATGAAGTAAAAATTTCTAATTTTTTTTACCATACGAGTAAATAAACAAGTAACAAACCTTTGCAATAAAAAAATTTCTTTTCTTTATTGATAATTTCTAAAAAAAATGCATAACATATTACAACATGAATTCCTCTTCATTTCATATAATACACCAATGTAAGAAAGCATACAATTACATACATAGCTCTAAAAGCTTTAGAACAAATAGCTATAAGATGGTCCAAGATCCTTCTTTTCAAATTTTGGCTCTTTTGTCGCCTATTGTGGAGGAGAAGCATCACTCAAGCACTTTTCTACCAACCACGGACTCTTAATGCGGTCCCCTACACATCTATCATTTGATAGATGGCCCTTCCCTTCGACGAAGAGATTGGTAGAGTAACTGATAATGACAACCAACTAGCATAGTGTTGTGTCCTACAGAACTAGAAATTGTAACCCTACAATCTTTGTCTAGCATGTAATACTAGATCACAGTGAACTGATAGTGTAGTCTCGGGTGTTCACACTACTTTGGCCAAAGTGTTCTCATTTAGTACTTCGAATGAAGTCATCTATCACATACACTACTCAAGGCCGATTTGACTTAAGGCTATCTTAAGCTACACATAGGTATTTCCTTCAATGGATAGTCCATCATCCTAGATAACCTACAACCATATTAATCTACTTGGAATAAACCTACTTAACTAGTAAGTACACAAGTTAGGTATTTCCTTCTATGGATAGTTCATCATTCCAAAGATAACCTATAAACTTGGATTTCCCTACTTAGTCATAAGTATATAAAACTCCCTCCCATACTGGATGATCTCTCCTAGGAGTAAATTCAAGCTATACTAGTTAAATCAATAACTTAGCTATATACACATATGTCCTTTTCATGTTCAATCATACCTAGTATATAATGCCTATGATAAACACCCATCTCCTACTATGGAGTACTTAAAAACACAATATGAAAACAACATAATTGCTTCAACTTTCCTTTTCAAAAAAATCTAAATTCTCTAAAGCATATACTGGAAAAGGCATCTCAACCATGCATGAAAGATACATCATTCAAAGTAAAATAACAAAGAAGAAGAAATCCCCATGCCTATTATTGCTTATCCAACTAAAGACAACAATGCAACCCTCTCCATCAGCAATTAGCTTGATAATCAGCTTCTCACAAACAACTCTATCTCACTTGTTGATAACTTACTTCTTTCAAAGAGTAGTGATACCTCTTACTCAAAAAATAATACTCTCTATATCTCACTCATAAAATAAGACAAGTATGGCTGGTAGTAACTCAAAAATAATAAACTGCAAAAGATGTATAGTCTCTTAGGGAAAGAATGTGTCCCTCTCAAGTGAAATGGTTTAGCTATTTATAGAGCAACCAAGCAACCTCAAAGCCTACAGTTTAGGAATTCTAATGGATAGCAAGCTTCATGCAAAGCAACACATGAAACCTATTAGAAAAGTGGTGAATTCTCAAGCTAATACTCATCTTATTCACCTACAGATCAACTTGTTTTGCGACAACATTCTGAAGACTAATTCAATCAGCATATGCATAATTCGAATAGTTACAATGAGTATACATATACAAAAAAAAAACACAAAGGTGGCACCAACTCCAATTCCTTTTCCTACATATTTGGCATGGAAAAACTCAATCAATTCTTATTTCATGACAGCAGGTTTCTATCGACCCATCTGGTGAATGAATCAACTTTGGATAGTTTAATATGTAAGAAAAAGTCAAGCTTGGTCTCTCTTAAGGCATCGACCAAGTCAGCATTTTAATAGACAGCAATATCGAATGTAATGCAATGACTTATACCATGTGCCATTCATTATGATAATCGGTTTCTATTAATAGTCACAAGCTATTAAATCGGCCTCCATTGACATAGTCAATATCGACCTCCATTTCATAGTCCCTACTGACTACAAAATAGTCATATAATCAGCTTTAATGAATAAGAGATAGTCAATTGTAATTAACATATATAATATGTTTAATATATATATTATTATATATATACTTAAATACTAACATGTATTTATATATATATATAAATATATATATATATGTATATATATATATCCATTAATATATATATTTATATATATACCGTAAGCCTATAATGTCAACATACATTCGAATGTATGTACTCATATATATGTACATATATGTAGGTATATCTATATCGATGCATCCATATGAGTGTGTCCATTCATCAATGGACGCATGTATCGATATGCATATACATATGGATACATGTATATACTATACACACACACACACACACACACACATATATATATATGTTCACATATGTTTCACATAAAGCCATTCACAATTACCATCATATTGATAAGTGTTTACGTATGGTACATGATCTATACATATGCATATACGTGTCATTAGATCCTATTGACATGCATGTGCATATATATAAACATACTTCCACCTACATCCTACTTGTCAATATAATTATAATAGCACAAGAAAGATCTCAAAAGCTCAAACAAATAAACATCACCCTATGCATGTAGAAGTAAACAATACTCTCAAATGCAAATATATCGGGTAAGGATGACTTGCCTATTACCCACAAACTGACTCAACTCAATCATTCTAATGTGGTGTGTGTGTATGCTTGGATACTTTTACTAATTACTCGACCAAGATCTTCTCCCGAGTGATACTTCCTCTCTGCTTGGAGGAATGGAACACATACCCGCATCCACTAACACATGCACATGACAATGAATTGTTCATAACATATGTAGTATACATAAACATCTCCAAAGTTAGAATAATAATAATTCAATAACCTTTCATTCTCATAAATGCAATATTTCACCATGAATAACATCAACTAAGGTAACATCAAATGAGATAACATTCATATTGATAACAAGGTACAAGCATATTTTATTCATCTCCACAATTCACATTACATTCATATTTACCCTATGTACTAATAGTAAATAGTAACTCTACAATTGGGGTGTAACAGAATGGGAGAATAATCTCACACTTTTCTCCCCTACACTTCAGGCTCTGCAAAACCTAGGTGGGTCTCCCTATATGGTACTGAATATGTATATGAAATAAGGTTTTATTTCAGCACCTAGTAGATAAGCTTCATACAAATGACAAGGGTTTGTATGTTTTCAAAATGGAAGGCACTATCCTTGTAGTCTTTGAAACCTAGGTATGAAGTATGTGAATAATTAAAGATAAATATTATCGAAAGTAAATCTTGGTTTCATATTTGAAGTGTGTTTTTGAGTTTGAAGGAAAACCATTCAAAATAAGTTGGTGCCTATCCAGGACTACAAAGTCACAATGAATGTACACATCCTTCATCACATTCTAAACATATCTTGATGATCACTCAACCATTAACAACTTATGCTAATAAGATCAACTAATAACTAATAGTGCAACTTCTACTTAATAATCCAACCTCCAACAAAATATTCTCATTATTTTCATTGAAATAATTTATATTGCTCCTTGAGAAAACATTAACCCTGAAAATAATCCAGATGCAACAAATGTGCATGAAAAGGTTTACAACCCTTGATTGTATTATTGAAAGAAATACTTCATTACAAACTGGAGACAAGATACACTAAGAGCATGCAAAAACATGTATTCATTTATGCTACAATTAAGATATACAATGCAACTACAAGAACATTTGCACAGCATGAGTCTCTAGTTTCCTGCAAAAGCTAATAGCCTACCCCTTACAACTTCTTCAAAAATCCCAAAACCCTAACAAATGAGATAGAAATTACATTATAAGGAAGAGAAGAAAGCTCATATTGAATCTTAGTTTGACATCTATTACAAGTTCAACCTTTGATCTGCAATTAGAATATGCTACTTTAACCTAATCCTCATTTTGCCTCACTTTGCTTTCTTTCATTCTCGTTGAACTTTATTACCTACATATAAAAATGGTTTTACTGTTGCATTTTCACATGATAGTGAAAAAATTTCACCTTTGGGTAAAACCCCATTTCATTGGTAGTAAAAAAAATTCCCATTAACTTGCATTTTAACCCAATGGATGCCTAGAAATTCCTTTGTTTCCTCTGCAATTAAATCTGGCACTTTAAATCATATTTCAAAGAAAACACATCACCATGAGAGCCAATGTTTCATTTGAAATTTTTTCAAATACCTTTCTTGAAGCCACCATCTCTATGCAATTTTTCTATTACAAGCTGAACATTTTGCACCATTGCCTCAGTGTATGTTTTCCTTCTTCAATCTTCTAGCACAACAAATTCTGCAAACCATTTGAAACCTCCACATAGTGTGTGACAATTGCAACAAAAGAAAATGAGATGCAAGTCATGACTATTGCATTTGGGTCATTCTTTACTTACCAGCACTCTACGAAAGCTCATTATATTACAAAAATGCTCCCAATACACAAGGAATAGATTGGGAAAGCTTCTAGATGAAGAAACAATTGTATTGAACCTACAAACACTTTAAAAATTTACCCCAAATGCTAAAAACGTGATTGATCTTCATATTTTGTGAATGAGAGGAGCATTGCAATCCATTCTCAATTATGTAAGGGAATTCATTTGATTGTTGGGTTGTTTCTCTTGCTACTTCAAATAACATCCAATTGCAGACCATTTTCATGTTGCTAGCAACAAAAAACTTTGACAATTTTTTGCTAAAAACACATTGTTGGGCATTGAAAAAACTCCAAGAAATTTTTTGCAAGTTGAAACAATGTTCTCCAAGCTTATACAACTCCCAAAAACCCCCCAAATGACCTTGTATACCCAGGAAGGCTTACCTCCATGCTTCCCTGCATTCCTGCAAGTAATTTCTAGGGGCAACATTTGTTGCCACGAGATTGCAGGCAAAGACTTTCGTGAGACAAATTTATTTATTTCTTAAGTTTTAACAATGTGCCATTGCAAATATTTAATTCTCTAGTCTTATAAAGTGTTATTTTAAAAGCTCCTCACACATCTCCTAGCATTCTCGCACACTTCCTCTGTCAGTAGCATTTACTGTTGCGGGATTGCGTGAAACAGTTGTGAGACCAAGAAAATAAACTTATAAAGTTTTAACAAGGCATTTATAATGTTTTAATAAAGTATTTTCCCTCTGACATACTCCCCACTTATCTCCCTACACTCCTGCACACATCCTCTGATGGCAGGAAATGCTATTAAATTTTCAAAATATTAAAATTTTCCCTAAATACTTCCTTTTCACATGCATTTTTATTTCCATAATATGTAAAACACATAATTTTGTTTTAAAATATTATATCAAAACATTAAAGAATAGGTAAAAAATTTAATTTCTCTTGCCACCAAATACAAATGGGGACCCTTGTAGCTGAAATTTTTTGTGAGCGGGCCTAATTAATTAAATAAAACATGGGTTTCTAATCAAATTTTTCCCAGCAATCCAAATTTTGGTACCTCTTTTGTAAACTAGCCTACCAGTGGTGTTCACCACATCAAAAAGGCATTAAAATAATGCATCATATAGATTTTTTTTTATTAAACTAGAACTGGAGATGTTTTAGGCAAAAATAAGAAATGGGTCACCTTTAGAATTTTGAAATTTGGAACTTTCTGAAACACCAATTCTAGCTCAGTCACAGTCAGAAAAGCATTAAATAGCCCATCAAAACCCATCCAGGGAGCACGGAACTGAGCAGGTGTACTACTATATTTACCAAAAAACTTTCTACCACACGGATTTGAATGACGACCTTTGAGTTGAAAATTTTTAATCGATGAAGATGGGCTCCAGGGTAGATTTGACAGGAAGCGGACCTAACCTCTATCAACAAATTGAAAGGGCATAAGCACTTCTAATTTGCAAAATTTGAAAGTGCTATTAGGACCCCCCAAAACTATAGTGTTTTCAATACACTGTTTAGAAGATTTATTCAAAAATATATACATCTATAGAAATGAGAAAAAATCCATGCACTAAAATTTTAAATTATTAATACAATTTTTTTAAGGAAAGAAATAAAATTTACTATAAAAATTAGAATCTTTGTTAACCTATTTTTTCTACATTTTATCAATAATTAAATTATAATGTCAATTTTACAAAAAATGCATCCAACTTTTTAAATCTTTTTAAAAATACAGTCATAAACTACACGCATCGTTTTAAATATTTCATTAGTTTTTATCATCTCAAAATTTAATGACGTGTCACTTTCAAGTGATTTAAGTAAAGGAATCAGACCAATGTTGGTCATTTCGTTTATGAAAAATGTGACACAACTTTCAATTTTTACCCTATAATTTTTAGTATCTTATAGATGCAAGCAATTATAAGGGGAAAATTCTAATGCTAACAAGTCTCATGATGAATTTATAAATATTTATAGATGTCTACAAAGACTCATCTTTAGCACATGACATGTCAATGCACCATGCACCCTATCACCCAATGACTACCAAGCAAGGCAGAGCATCACCACTTTTTGTACAAGTGGAATCCCCATAATCCTAGTTCCTTCTCTCCCTCTTTTGATCATTGATAGCAATCTATTCATATTATAGTTTTTCTTAGTTATAATTGTATGAGAAAGTTATCCATGTTACTTTTTTTTTGCATGTTCTTATGGATCATCCATGCTAAAGGATAGCCCTACATGATGACTTTACGTAGGGCCAATAACTTTATATGGATCCCTTTGATATACTTTTACATCTAAATATTTACTTTACATGCATGTTTGTAAAATGTTATGTATACTTTGAGATACATGATAATTCTAGTATTCATGTGCAACTCAAAGTGGAGGGTAAATGTAATAGTAAAATTTGCATACCCATGTTATTTCACATTTAGTTTTGTTCCCATTTTGAAAGAATGAATTAATGCATTTACATGTTGACAAATGACAATCTTGTGTGAACTTGAGCTCCTTCCCCCATGTCATTATTCACCCATTTACACACATTCTCATGCATTTCCAACTACATTTTATCTATATCTACATATATTTCTAGAAATACATGATTTATTACACCTATTCATGCACCTATACCTAAACATCTTGCTATCCATGTATTCTTACCATTTCCATGTTTTGGGTCATTTCTATAGACCTACTAGGTTGACCTTGTAGTTGTGGATTTGACCCCTAAAATGCTAAATTCAAAATTTGGCCAACTCTCCCATTTCTTTTTCCTTAAGGTCGACTAACACAAGTTTGTATGATTAATTGTTATGTCATTGTATTTGAAGGCATCCAATTGCACTTACTTGAGAGACTAGGTCAAGTAAACTAGTGACAACTTGTCATTCTTTGTTTAGGAAGTTGACTTGGTTAGCAAAGGAAGTCTCTAGCAACACCCCCCCCCCCTCAATTTCAATTGTTTCAACAACATAAGCCATGGTCTTGGCTCACATTCTTTTTGTATGATTAATTGCTATGTCCTTGTATACGAAGGAATTCAACTTCACTTACTTGATCATCATTGGATAACATTAAATATCATTCACATTTACAAAAGGATCATATTACATCACTTTGAAGCATTTGAATGACTAGGATCTATTGTTTTCTATATTTTACACACATTTCAATGGGGTGATCTAGGCGGACATGTCCCCTTATGACGAAGAGTCAATATTTCAAAAGAAAATTTAAATACCATTAACCCAAGAATTAGAAAAAACAAAGTAGATACATACAAAGTAAGCATGTCAAAGAGAAAAGGTACACATTAAGCAAGATCAAATTAATGTGCAGAAGACACATACATGAATAGAAAAGAGATCTTAACTTGTATACTTGTCTCAAGATTAGAACTTAAATCTCACATAAAAATATAAGAAATTACACAAATACAAAAGCACTATTTTCAAATTAAAATAATACAAAATCCAAAGACTACATCAAAGTCATACATCTTTAGTCATAAAATTAAATAACCTTTATTTACATGATATTTTCTTTCTAAACATTTAATTCAAAATTACATTAAGTTACAACTATCAATTATTTAACCTTAATTAACTATTACTTATGCCTAAATTAAAGCTTAAAATTTTCATATGATCTCTTTAACATATTTCTGAATCTTCTTCCTTCATATTTGAGAATGCAAAGTGTGCACTAAAACAATTAGAATCTTGTTCCAAATGAATTGACATACTCCTCCTAGCTATTTAGTTCCACCATGATTCTAGATTCAGATTAAAATAACCATAACAAAATAGCCTTACTACTTCTATGAGCATCACCTAGATGCAATGAGTGCTAAGTGGACCATTCATTATCATGAGAGATGGGTTCTTGTGAACCACTACGCATGAAACATGGGTCGATGAATTTGACTCATAAAACTACACAAAACCACTACTCATGAAACATGG
The DNA here is from genome assembly GCA_007258455.2 of Sequoia sempervirens. Classification (NCBI taxonomy): domain Eukaryota; kingdom Viridiplantae; phylum Streptophyta; class Pinopsida; order Cupressales; family Cupressaceae; genus Sequoia; species Sequoia sempervirens. Next base: position 738,732,151 of record VDFB02193867.1, read on the forward strand.
ATCGAGGAGTTTGACTCATAAAACTACACGGTTGAATTTTGATAGCAATATTACAATTGACACGAAAAAACACCTCCCACATTAAAAAAAGAAAGAAAGATAAAAGAAAATTATTCTGTATTAAGATTTGTATCAGCTAAAACACAACAGTTTTAAACAGAAAAAGCATGCTAACCCTTCCAAATCCATCTATGAAATACTTTACTGGATTACATCATTAATGTATTTTACATCTGAATGAAACAGCTTATATTAGACCACCTTACATTTGACGGATATTTCTTAAGACATAAGTCAAATAACAGAAAATACATGTTACTAGCCTTCATCTTCAGTCGTCGTAGGTTCGGCACTCGTCGGTCTCAGGGTTATCCTTACAGTAAGTCTCAAGTGGGTCGGTTGCTTTCTCCTTGGCTTTTAGATGGCTCCTGGTAGCGCTCAATTCTTCGACTTCATCCCACGCAGCCGCACACTCCCCGGACGGTGCATCCCCTGCGCAGGTTTCCATGGCCTTTGCAATGCTTTTTTCCACAACCTCGTCAAGTTTTCCTTCCTTGGCCGGCGGAGGACCCGCCATCGCCACCACCAGACTTCTTTTGCTCAGACCCACTCTGCCCAGACGACCCACCATGGGCTTGGCCTGAAATTTCATGGAAGAACAGGATACCTTTGGCGTCAGGGAAACAGCGTTATTTGACGGGAAAAGGATGGCCTTGGGGACTGTGGATGTTGTAGCCATTGAAGCGGCCATCTGTACTGAGGATCTCACAGATGATTACTTTTCTGTCAATGGACAGAATTAGAGGAGCTTAGGCTTGCTATGGAATGCAGTGGCTTGCTATGGCTTGCTTTGAGAGGATTGGAGGAGGAAAGATGGACGCTAGTTGGAAGAGATAAGGAGGTGAATCTTAACCTCTCAAATTTTGGGGAGGTCTGGACTCTTTCTAACCACGTGGCATGACTTCTTTGGTTTATTACATTGGAGATATTGGTGAAGACATTGGAGGAGTGAGGATGTCCTCTTATGTTGTGGGCCTCACTCGTGAGGATAATATCTTCCTCAAATCTTCCTAATATCTTTTGTTTTTTAATTTTTATGAGAGAAATCGAGGGCTGGCCTAACAATTCAGAGCTTAGTTATTAGTTATAGGGCGAGCTTCTTTATAATCTCTCATGCAATGTGCAAAGGATCACACACTGTACATCGTGTTTAAATAAGGAATCGAACCCATGATTTGGACTACTTAAAGTGATAGTCAAGATCAAGTGAGCTAACCCACTTAAATGTTATCCCATAAACCTAAAGTACTAGCACTTGCACTATTAAAGAGTGTAGTGGTTCTCTTGATAGATGAAGTTAAGTGGAGGTTTTGAGTGATATTAGCTTTTGATTTGAATTATTTAAAAAAATTATTTAGAAAAGTTATCATGATCTATGAAATATAAAGATTAAGGAGGAAAATATATGTAAATTGGGTTATAGGTTGAAGATTGCAAGTTACTCTCAACTGGTTGAATAGGGTGAGCTTTCTTATAATCTCTTATGCAATGTGCAATGGACCACACACCACCCATCGTGTTTAAATTAGGAATCGAACCCATGATTTGGACTACTTAAAGCGGTAGTCAAGACCGAGTGAGCTAACCTATTAAATGCTATCTCCATAAACCCAAAGTACTAGCACTTGCACTATTAAAGGGTGTAGTGGTTCTCTTGATAGATGAAGTTAAATGGAGATTTTGAGTTATATTAGCTTTTGATTTGAGTTATTCAAAAAAATTATTTAGAAAAGTTATCATGATCTATTAAATATATAGATTAAGGAGGAAAATATATGTAAATTGGGTTACAAGTTGAATATTGCAAGTTACTCTCAACAATTCCAAAGTTTGTATAAAGAGCTTTATGTATCTTAATCCAATTTGCACACTGAAACAATCACACCAAGAAGTAGTTCTAAGATATATTACAAAAGCCAAGAAGTTGCACTAGGCATATAATTGTAAGGTGAGTTGGCATATGTTATTGAGGACTGGGAAGAAATGTGTGTGCTAGTTAGATTTGCTTAGGAACTATTGATGTGTGCACGTAATGAAGGCAACTTATGCAACTCCTTTTCCACATCTCACATTTCCAAGATTAACAAAAAATTCCAGCATCTTGAAATTTTTTTGAACATAACAAATCTTTAGACTCAAAACCCCACATAGTAAGCGTATTAGATAATGATTGAATATTTAAACTTATATGATTATTAAAATTAACACAAACTTATTAAATATAGTTAGAGTGTTCCCCTTGCAATAATAGTCATAAGAGTCTTTATAATTTTGAAGATTTTATTTTATTGGAGAAATCATATATATGATTTTTCTCTCTTCTAAAGCAAGTTTGAGAAAAGACAAAAAATGCTTAATGGAGTGACATGAACAAAACCTTCAACTTTCACATTCCCCTTAAACTTTTCTACATTGTATACAAGTGTGACACAATATTTTCTCTTTAATTTGGTGATCACTTCTACCATTCAAAATATCTTATATTTTCATGAGATTGATGAATCTAATTTCTTAACTTGTTTTCCAACATTAATAAACATTTGAAAATGGTTATCCCACAAATAAAACATATCAACTAATTATACATTCCTAACTAAAGCCCCTTGGTTGCCTAGGAAAGGCATGGAGTTTTTTTCTTGGTTCTATTCATAATTATTCTAATGTGTATGTTGTAGGAGAAGATTCAAAGCTTTGTAGGCTTTTTTAAGGACTCAAGAGCATAAAAAATGCATATGAAGAAGTTAATTGTAAATTTATAGGATTAAAGGTCCTTAGTAGTAACACAAATCAAAACATGGCATCTCTAACATGCCCATTGTTCTACCCATTGATTTTTACTATGTTTTACCCACATGTGAAAGTTTATGCTACTAACACTTAGGAAATAAAAATTTTCTTTTCTAATTCAATAATAAAATGCACATTTTAAATAATCCCATTTCAAACTTTCCCATTGCATTACAAGGAAATATTACAAAATTCCAAGTAATGAATCCATATTACATAATTTCATGATGACATTTTTCATTTATAATTTCTCAATAAGAATAGAGATACATGTTTACATACATAGCTTCCATGAGCTTAATGATATAGGTATACAATCATAATACAATGATCTATATGTCCCCAATGTTGGTGCATGCCTCCTAGATGTCCCCATTACTGGTGCACACATTCTAGGTGTCCCCAAAACTAGTGCTTACATCCTCAAATCCTGACCACCAGCTATATGATGGATAGCATCACTTAAGCGCTTTTTCGCCAGCCATGGACTTACTGCAGTCCCCCACACATCTACCTAACTAGTAAGATTTCCCTACCCTTCGACAAAGAGATTGGTTGGGTAACCTCATAATACTGGCCTTCCTAAGCATAGTGTTGTGTCCTACATGTCTAGAGCTACCATACATTGGCTAAAACCTACATGTATGACTTCCCTGCCTAGTATGCAATCCTAGATCACAGTGAACTGACAGTGTAAACAGTGGCTACTTACACTACTTAGGCCAAATAATTCAACAATACTTTGAGTGCAAGTCGTATGTTCACCCACCCCTTAGCTCAATTTGGTAATTGACCACACATAAATTCTTTCATTCAAAACATAGTTTCAACCTAAAAAGGTGATGGCATAACAAATGACTAACTAGGTTACTCCCTTTCCCATGGATTATCCTAACCCCAAGAATAACCAAGTTAACCATACATGTACACATACTAAGTGACCAACTGGGTTACTCCCTTTTCCATGGATTATCCTAACCCCAGGAATAACCAAGATGACCACACAGTAAACATAATGTCACAACATTAAATGACTCCATTTCAAAAGTATAATCTTATCAATGACTTCATTCAAAAGTATAGTCTCAACAATAAATGACTTCAATAAAAAGTATAATCTCATCAATAATTAACTTCAATCAAAAGTATAATCTCAACAATAAATGACTTCAATCAAAAGTAATGCAGTGATCATAAACAATCTTAAAATCTATCTTTCATTATGCCTCAAATATTCACATTCTTACAATGTTTACTACATTCATATTTAAACTGGAGGACATTATCAACTTGAGAGGTGTTTGTGTTTCTACACCTATAAGTCTTCTTCACAATATGGCTTTGCATTGCCGAAATATAAGTCCTCTTCTAGAATTCTATGAATAGTAATAGACTCTTAATCAGGCATAAGATTATAGCATAATCAAAAAATACATTTCTCAACCCTATTGTTGAATATTGATATAACAATCAAGTATACACCCTAACCCTAGGGAAAATATTTTTCTCTTACCTTCAAGGTGATATGAGTAATCAAACAAATATAGATTATCGACATGGTTTTCCTAACATCACAACCTATCAACAATGACATGTTTATCATGCTATCATTATCGTTGAATTACTAACCTCATTATCCACAAAGGTTTACCCAGCATCATAAGATAACAAATTCAAGATAGCACTTCAATGTAATGCTATTTCCCATACTTCACAACCTATGAAGTATATATAATCTATGAAAATTTAGGTATTTAAGCTAATACACTAAGATTATTTTATATTTAACATAATTTCAACAATTGGAATAGATATGTATATATATATAGTCTCAACCAATAAGATCTCATAATAAATCACCCAAAGATCATGCAAGCTCCTTAAAATAAAAATTATTGAAAGATCAAACAAGAAAGTTCAATAAAATAGATAATTCATCTTTCCACAAGCAATGGCATTTATAGAAAAATAATATTTCAACATAAAACAATAATAGAGTAATAAAATCAGCATGCCTAGAATTATAGCTCCAATAGGAAAATACTGCTTCCCAAGCCCAACTTTCACAATCACGCTTGTTGCTTCTTCTAAGCTCAACCTATCTCCAAACTCTAGCCTCTCACAAAAACTCTCAATAATTGCAAATTCACAAAAAAAAATATCTTTCTCACAAAAGCTCTCAAAAATACACTTGTACAGAAAACTACAACAAAATAATGGATAAAGAAATTAGAATGAATGAGTGTAACAAAAGGTAGAGAGGATGCCTCTAATTATACAAAAATTTGAGCATCTCAATGTTACAAACAAGCTACTAAATCTACCACCTTCCTATTCAAAATGTGTCAACTAGGCTCAAGAAGTGAGATGTGGTTGTTTAAACACTAGTTTGCAAACACATATACAATCCAACTTCTCTATTATAGATGAGTCACTCTTTCTTGGTGACAACAATGATTTAAACTCAGAAATGCAACCTATAGATTTCCTTATTGCAATATAAGTTGACTACCTCAGCCAACTTGTGGTAAAGACTAAGTTGCATGCTCTCACAAGGTTGTACATTGGATTATGGCATAGTAATATACTTCTTACAGTTTCAAACTTCTCAAAATATGGTGCCACCCATTGATATTACATGCCCTATCTTTATTTTCGGGTTTTGACAAAGTTAACAACATAATGAATATCATTTACTTTTGTAAATAATTCAATACATATACTTATGCATTGTTTATATGCATTATGCCTTATTCTCATATGCTATATGTGCACAATATTTAGCTTATCCATTTCACTTTATATGGAAGTGCTTATATATATGTGCTTTAGTTTATTTCAAAACACTTTTAAATATATAACACAATATAATATATATATATATATATATTCACATGATCATTAAATGCATTATTTACCAATCAAATATATATAAACATATATTAAAATGATTATATATATATATACATATATTAATATGTATGTTGATACTCCCATGCATATGATATATCCGTACATGAATATACATAAGTACATCTACCTATGGATATGCATGCACGTATGTATTCACATGTATGATTTACCATAGACACGTACATATATACATTCTATGTATATACCCATTGATTAATATATAAACATGAATACATGAAAAAGAACTTAAACTCAATACAAATATGTAATCATGTATTCAAACATAAGAATCAATCAAGAAATCAAAGATCAAAACCAAAACCTATTTCAAATCATCTCCAAACAATGACCAAAGGTTTACTTACCTATTCTCGACTCAACTTGACCAAAATAGGGTGTGAGTGTGTGATAGCTCAAATAGGCACATTAGGGTTACCAAACTAAGCTCCTCTCTTGAGTGATACTCCCCTTCTCTTACCTAAGTTCTTGACTCCTTCCTACATCCAACTTAGTGCATCACAAAGGTAGTCATCCATTCATATGAAATTCATTTGCATCATAAATCACTTGCATCATCAAAGTATTAAAATAATCATATTACAAAACATATTCATTCATCGCATTTTCCATTAGTATATACAAAGCATCATCATACCTTCAAAAGCAACAACATCTTAATGCATATTGAAGTATTTCATTCACCTATTAAACATATTAAAGTCGAGATTTACATTTATCGTCATTTTTACTCATGAAGGTAAAAGTAACCTGGTAACTAAGAGATGGGGTGTAACAACATTATACATATTGTTAAATACTACATACATGTTTTTGATAAAGTAAGATGCATTTATAGGGTGCAATACCCTTTACACATAGAGCCCAAAGGTTCCAAAAAGAGACCAAGTCCCGAGTTACAACATTAAGCCCAGACCAGAAACAACAAAAGAATCCAAAAAAACACACAGACATAGCAGATCGACAACAGAGAAAAGACCCACCCACCCAAAACACAAATCCAACCACTACTTGGCTAATCCCTCCCACTTCTCAATGAGAAGATTCAAGACATCATCACCAACCCATTTAGGTCCCTCACCCTCAGTCTTCTTTTCCACTTCTTCTTTGAGTACCTCGGAGAGAGTGACAGTGGACCTGTGGATGATTTTTATCATGAAGCACATCAGCCAAGTAAAAAAAAATTCAAGTTTGTCCACATGAGCAATAGTTTGTTGAAATTATATTCCTTGTTATTTCCCCCCTTAATCACCTCCTCCTCCCTAGCCATGTTATCCAAAGAATAAGTGGTAGAATCATCATTAATCATTCTGTTCAATTTTAAGAAGTGATTGGGGCCTTCAACAAACTCCTCCAATTCCTCAATAGTATCTTTCCGCTTACACGTCCTATTATCACCAATCTATTCTAAACTACTAGATATCTCATCAACAAGCACCTCTTTCTTGTTTTTAGCCAACCTGTGAGACCTTCTAATACTAGTTTTCTATGTCCCAATATCCACACTTGCCACCACCACAGTATTATCTTTAGAATCTCTATCCACAGGGCTCCCTCCCTTGTTGTCCATGATCAAAATCTCCACATGACACAGGATGTCCTTTTTGCCATTGGTCTTAGCTGTTGACTTTTTGTCCTTCTTGGTGGGGGTATTTTTTAACTCACAGATCCTAGCTTCCGCCTTAGACTAGACTAAACCCACCCCCCTTCTTTTTGGCTAGGGCTTTGGATTTAGGAACATCTTTGGGTTCACAGTCCGCAGGGGGGTGCTTCCTTTTTAGTTCGACAGAAGCAACAGGGGAAGGTTTTTTAGGAGAATTTTTAGAAGGTTCCTCCTCTTCAACATGGACAACAGAGATAGGTTTGGGGGGGAAAAGTGCAAAATGAAAATGGTAGAGCTAAAGTATAAGGCCCTAGTGTAAATGCATAGGTGATGAATTTTCAAGGTTCAAAGTAGCAGAATCAAGGGTTTCCTTAATCAAGCTTTCCAAGGAGGAAAGCAAAAAAAAAGGAAAACTTATAAGTATTTTGTGCCTAAGATGGTTAAGTAATGGAAGATGGTAGAAATAAAAGACTTTAAATCTACCCTCTAAAGTAACATACTTCATGATAGCTAAGAAAACCTGATCCCAGAGCTTTGGTAGCATCTCCCTTTCGAAACCTAAGTGCTTCTTAACAGGATTCTTGTTCTCCTAGAAGAAAGCATTGAGGCTCTCTAAATCTTGCACCTTAGTGTGCTTCTTGAGTTTCTGACTGGTACAAGATAGGCCCGTCGCCTTGGCGATAACCTCCTCATTAACTTCAAAGGAGATTATGCCAATAGTGACTCTCCTATTACTCCAAGAACTAGCGAATTACGTTGATAGCTTCTCATCATGACCCACCAAACTCTCCATAAGAGGTGTAATTCCTCCCTCCATGTAAATGTGCCAAATGATAGGGTCTCTGCGGAATTCATCACAAGAACCAGGATTAGTATGAGCCCTATCGCCACCCATCTCTTCACACTGAACAAAGAAACTTACCCAAGAAACCAGAGTTAGAAAATTTTCAAAATGGCAACGGATAACCTTTACCACCCATTTATCATCATTGCCAAACCAATAAGGAGAATCATGCCTAATCAAGGCTTCTAGATAATTACATGAGTCAGTGGTCATTTCAAAGAAAATTATGTCCGCAGGGCCAAATAAATCTTTCTTAAGTACATCAAGCTTAAGTTAAAATCCATGATAACTTTGATCGAATAATTATTAGCCAAAATTTTGGGGATAACTTTGTCCTTACACACATTCCTAAAAATTATGGTCACAGGGCCATAATAAATCATTTTTAAGTACATCAAACTTACGCTAAAAGCCATGATAATCTTGATTGGGTAATAATTAGCCAAAAATCTGAAGATACACTTGGCCTTACACACGTTTCTAAAAACGTGATTTGAATTGTGGTACTTTTAACAAAATTTCCCATAAATATTTTTAAGAACCCAATCATTCACCGCCATCATTTAAAAACACCACCCAACTTCCTGCCTATTCCTCTCCACATCATCCTACTTGTTCCACATCATCAAAGGCCCAAAGGTATACAGCCACATGTACCTGCCCAAGTCAACAAAGTTGGCTACCATCATTAAAAATAATATTTTTTTGTTCATCAATGATAAATCCTTGTATATTCATAGGGAGAGCCCCAAGTCTTCTCCAGCATTTGGATAGGATCCACGAAGAACCCAGGTTGGCCAAAGCATCCACCACCTGATTTCCCTCGCAAAATATGTGAGTTAGATTCTTCCTTTCCTATTTAGAAATCAAATAATTTATGTCCAATAGTATGTTGATGATGCTCCATCCATGAAAAAGACCATTATTAATAGAGTCAATCACTATTTTGGAGTCACCTTCAATATGTAGTTTTTTAATACCAAGAGTGACAACAATTTCAATGCCCTTGAGCAATGCTCTAGCCTCCATTGTCATCAAAGTTTGTATTCCAATACCACCAACATACCCTACCACTAAATTTCCCTTAGAGTCCTTGTTAATGCCTCCAATTTTAGCCATCCTCAGGTTCCCTTTTTTTCCCCATCAAAATTAAGTTTGTGCCAACCAGTATCTGGGGGTTTCCAAACCATGTTCAGTCTAACCAAAGATTTAGAGTTATCAAAGGAGTTGATCTCCAACTTTTTGTTCCATGAGCTTTCCATGTTGATCTCCCACACTATAGTAGCTTTGTCTGGGGGTTTCCAATCGTATAAGGAGAAATTCTCAAAAACAATTCTAAACCCAATGCCAAAGACCCCCTTAGGGATTTTTTTAATATCTCTAAAGATCTGATTGTTCCTCTCTTTCCATAAACACCAGCAAAAGATGGGAGGAATTTGGCACCACATTTCACTAAGGAGAGGATGGTGAAAAGGGCCAGACCAACTTTCAATAAAACTCTTAATGTCACTATTCATGGTCCAATGAATCCCCAATTTACCAAAAGCCAAATCCTAGACTTTGGTAGCAAACGGGCAGTGGAGTAATAGGTGGCCAAATGGCTCCTCATTATTCCTGCATAACATGCATCTATTTGGGATTTGAAATCCCCTTTTCCTTAAATTATCCCGAGTTAGAATCTTGTTGTGATAGGTCGTCCACTAGAAGAAGTTAATTTTTGGTGTTAAATATTTGTTCCATACCTATTTCCATAAGTTGTTTTGATTTCCCTATTCCGACAGCAAACCGTAAGTCAACTTAACATAAAGGTTTCCCTTGCATTCCTTAACCCAATATAAATCATCCTCAATATTTGATATGGGGATTCTAGTTAGGGAGAGGATGTCCTGTAGGGACCTAGCCAAAACCCTTAATTCCAAGGAGAGGGGGTAGCACAATTCTAACAATTTCCACTTCCTAGAATTATGAAGACCACAAAGGTAGTCACTAACATTTTTTCCAAAGCACAATCTCCCAAGCCCCACCAAAATCTTGAAATAAAATTGGGAAAGGGGCATATCAATTAGCCAAGGGTCCTCCCAAAAACTAATGCTTTTTCCATCCCCTAACTTCCATCTTAGACCAGAGTGCAACAGCTTTTTTATCTTGCAAATATTATTCCAAACCAATGAACCACTAGGGTGTTCATTCGAGAGACACCTGATCAGGGGGTAGTTGCCCAGGTACTTGGCATTCTTAAGCCTACACTAGTCCTTGTTCCTTAACTAGTCCCATCGTACCTTTGCAAGCAAGGATTTGTTGGTAAGTTGGAATTTCCTTATACCTAGTCCTCCACCAGATTTAGGAAGGCAGACCAGGGATTTTTTTAGTGGTGAATCTTCACCAATTAGCGAATATTACATATTGGGAAAATCAAAATTGGTGAATAAATTGCACCCAACAGGGTGGCCAAATTGCCCATATTTTACAAATTATTGGTCCAATTCATGTCCATTCACCATCGATTTATTTTATGAGGCATTTAAGTAATAAATTTTCCATAACAAACTACGTGTTTCAAATGGACTGATTAATATTTTTCCTGGAATCTTGGAAGCATGTAATAAATCACCTACATATTCACCAATGCTATTTAAAAAAAATTGTCTATCAGGACCCATTTTTCCAATTAAAATTTACAAATAGTTTCTTATGAGGACCCATTTTTCCAATAACATTAAAAAATAATTACTTTTGAGGACACATTTTTCCAAATTTTGCCAATTGTTGTGACACCTCCATGCTAATCGTAGGGCCATGCTCACCTTGAAAATTATAATGTATGTGTTTCATCAAGGTTTGATTCACCCAACACTTAAATGTATCATTGTATAATCATTCAGGATTTTCCAAATTTTTAATATACCATTTAGAAATCCTGTGGAATTCAGAAAATATGGATTGATATAAATACAATCGAAACTGTCATTTATTCTTACACACTTTGTTTAGTTCTAAACTTGTGAGCTCTCGATTTGGAAGTGGACTTGGAACCTTGAAGTTGATCGTAGGCAAGTTACAAACTTACAACAAAAGCATTCTTCCATTAACGAATAACAAGTTAGTGAAAACCTAAACTTAAAGGTGAGTGATCATTTCTTCATAGTGTTATAAGATTCTTTATCTCTTTTCCATTCTTGCTTCAATCTTAAAGATGATATTGAGTAGGGAATGGGATCTATATTCTTTGTCCTTCTTAAACAAGAAGACATTTTTTTCTAGCTTTTATTCGAAGTGAGAGATCAAGATGTCGAGCAACAATTGCAACAAGGGTAAGACTCCTCATGGTGGTGAAGGGACTGGGAGGCCATCAAAATGCCCAAAATGTAGAGTTACCATACAGTCTTACTTTGGAATTGGCAATACTTATGATCCATCAAATCAAGATGGAGCTACATCATCAACTCTTCCACCAAATATTAATGAGTCAAATGAGGATGGAAATACCATAGAAGATGTTCCAAGGGATTCCCTAGTTAGCCAAAATGAGATAATTGAATTGGATGGAAATTATGGGGCCGTAGATGATGTTGGTAGCAAGAAAATAAAAGGCAAATAAAAAATGGGGTGTGAGTGGGAAATGGAAAGAAATTTTTAGCTTGATTGGGTGTCAAAGTTCCCATTCATTGAAGCAATGGAGAAAGAAAAGAAAGATGAATCTCCAAAAAAATACAAGTGTGTGATTTGTACTTGGAAATGTAAAAGAGACAAGAAGTTGCATCTAAAGCTTGACAATATAGAAAAGCATATCAATAAAGTTTATGAAAAAAAAATCATAGACAGAAAGGAACAATCAACAGTACGATAGAAATCAAAGGAAGAATGTCTTCATGTTAAGTATGTCATGGAATATGAAGAGCATAAGAAAATAATTTCAAAGCTTGTTGCATGTGGAGGTACAATTGAGGCTCAATTTGGAAAAATAATGGAAGGAGAAAAAATGGAAAAAAATATTTAGATGAGTGTTATTTTTCATATTTTGTCGAGAGGGTGTTGATAAACTACCTAGAATATTTTAAATTATTATGTTTTTTGGGTGTTCCTCACTTTCCTAGCGCACATTGGTCAATAAACACTGGATGGGAATGGGCAAGTTGTCTTGCTGTAGTGGAAAAGAAATATTTAAAGGAGAAATTAAAAGATTCAAACTTCATTGCATTATCTTTAGATGACGTTATTGTGGTAGATAATAATTTTTGGGTCTATATGCATGTGTATACTGTAAAACAACATGTCTACCAAGCTCATCTTCTTTTTGTTCATAAAATGAAGGAAAGTTCATCATCACAAAATCTATTTGAACTAGTCAAAAAATATTTGAATGAAATTGTAGGTATGGATGACTTGACAATTGCCAAAAAGTTGGTATGTGTAGGAGTTGATGGAGCTGTAGTAATGCAAGGTCACAAGACCAGTGTTTGCACAATTTACAAACTACTTGTGCACCATACATGCTTATAATTAACTAAATGGCCCACAAAATGAATTTAGCATTTATAATTGTATGCAAGTATCCTACAGTATCAAAAGTTAAAAATCTAGTCTGCGAGCTCTATGCATACTTCTATCGAAGTCCCAAACATTTCAAGGAATTTCAAAATTTTTTGGAGGGAATAACGGTAGGAAACAAGCTTCTCAAGGATATTGATACCAAATGGATCTCCTTGCATGGACCAATGCAACGATTTCTTTTAGAATATTGATCCTTGATTGGAGTAATGTACAAGCATCGCAATACAATAGACAAAGCTCCTAACCTCTTTCATAGTTTAAGCGATATAGATACACTCTTGAATTTAGCTAGTCTTCTCCCCATGTTGGATGAAATGAGCAATCTTGAGAAGAAATCCCAAGACAAAACTATGTATATCAATGAATATACTACACTACGTAGAATGACATGCATGGCCCTCGATAATCTATATCTAGAGCTAACTTTTGAAAGCCCAAATTTTTTAAGCTAGTAAAAAATCATATATTTGAATCATCCTAAAAATTATTTATAGTTTAATGCAAGCAAGCACTTATGTGTCTCTATACATAGATTTGAGATACCAATGTACCATTGTACGACATTCAAGCACTCTATCCGTGAAGTGCCTATTACAAAGGAAGCTTTTAATGATATTATTAAATTTGTTAGTGATAATTTGAAGGAAATTGCAAAATCTCTTTCCATAGAGATTTATAATAGACTCCCTCGAGAAGAAATACTTGAAGCCATGGCTATTCTGTATCCTCAATTTTGGATTCAAGGCAACCAAGATAGTGCAAACTATTTTCATGATAAATTAAATATCTTAGCCAAACACTTTTTGAAAAGTGTAAAATACAATGAGCAAACAATAGAAGGAATTATAAATGGAGATAAGCTTAGACAACAATGCAAGCATTTTGCAAGAAGTATGGTGGACCAGTTTGATTCCATGGAGAATCCCTTTGAACTGAGATCAATAACAAGGCTTGGAAAACCTTAGGTCAAAGTGAAATATTGCATAGTTTGATATCAGAATATTTCAAACTTGTTGATATATGTCAAACAATGATATTGGGGTTGGTGGAGGATAAGAGAGTTTTCAATTCATTGGAATTTTTGAAATTAAAGATAAGAAAAAAACTAGAAAAGAATTTGGAAAAAATTACTTGAGGGTGAAAGGAACTACGTATAATGTCAAAAAAAATCCTTTTGAAAGGGCACTCACAATCTAGAGGTCCATATGCGAAAGAAGAGGGTTGTGCAACACTTCAAATGCCGATAGTGGTGGCACTACTAGTGGGACAAATGACAATGACACAATGAATGTTGAATTTGAGATGCAGGATGAAGAAAATGAAGACCAAACTCAGAATCAAGATGACTCTTTTACTTTATCTCAAGTTCAATATCAATTTGAGGACCCTAACTTGATTTGGGAAATGGAAGTGAATTAGTAGTTTTTAGGTATTTACATCGTACTTCATGAATCATATTCCAAATTGTAGTTGAGAATATTTTATATTGTATTCCATGAAATTGTGAATCATTGCACTTCATGATATTTTATTTTATATTGCGCTTCATGAATCATATTCCAAACTATAGTTGATGATATTTTATATTGCATTCCATGAAATTGTGATATTTTATTTTTTAAATTATATTCCATGATATTGAATTTGATATGTGATTCTACATCATTTTTCACATTATGAATTATTTTGATCAATGCCTTATCTGCAACTGAGTCAGAAAATGATTTATACTCCTACAACAGACCAACTCATAGTCATGGCTTCTTATAACCTCATCGCCTTACAATGAGAAACCAAGCAAAGAAAAACACTTATCACACTACTTATAAATTCTTATTGCATTGTCATTCACACAATCTTTGATAAATAACCGAAAGGAATATTAATCCATTCCTTGAATAGAAGCTAACAGTTCAAAATCCATAACATAAACACATGATGTGATATGACAACTTATAAATAACCCTTGATTATTTTGAGTCAAAAGATAGTGAATACAATATTGAAGAGCAAGATAGGTCAATATTCAAAATTAAAGAAATACACTTAATTATTTGAGTCATCTTTTGTTATTACAAAGAAAAATTACAACATTTCCTATATGTGCTATCAAATAGCTTAAATTGTACAAAGAGAGCTTATAGAGAATGAGATGAAAGATCAAAAAATCAAAACACTTTGAAATTTTGAATGAGGCTTGGGATTCCCTTTTATAACATAAGGGAAGCAACAAGCAAAGAAGTGAAGAACCTCATCCCAAAACTTTCTGACAACCAGTTTCTTAGATAGGAGGCATAGGGATAAAAGCATGGATCCACTCATAGGCTAGGTAAAAAATTATACTTTTCATTCCATTCCTTAACCATATCCTCAAAACGCTAGTCATGAGTAGAAGAGATATTCCAAATTCTCTAAATTTTGATGATACTTGGCATCAAGTAAAGCATTGGCCTCTCTACAAAAAATTTCCATCTTTTTTTCCGCATTGAACATCCTACCTGAATAGGAATCAAGCTAATTTAAATCAAGATTGTCATCTTTGAAAATCAAAGGGAGTGTGGGGATTATAATATTGAAACTATCCTTCCATTTATCTAGGGTCTTCAACTCCCCATTATTTTCTAATAAGCGAGGTACAACCCTTCTATCAACATTTATGAAATAGTTCATTCTTTCTTGTGCAACTTCAATTATACCTTCCAAATACCCTTTATGATTTCGTTCCATCTTGACAATCTCAAAATTAAGATAGATACCAAGTGGGGCATCAGATGTGTGTTTATATCCCTTATACATACCTTCCAAAGATAAAAATATAGAAATCCATTGTTCAAATATACATTTGAGATGCTCTTGATCCCCACTTGCTTCGATAATGGAATTTCTCAAATTCAAATATGACATACAGGTATTTTCCAACCTTCTTAATATTTTAGAAATTATGTGCTCTAGGATGCACATTGCAATACACAAATTATCCTTTTATTGATTCTACTGAGCATTCTTCAACTACTCTTCCAACATTTGAATCTTTTCTTTAAGCTATGTGTTTTCAATCATCACATGAGTAGGGAGGACTATAGAAGAGAAGCATGCTTCCTGCACACTTTCAAGAAGGGATTTTTGTTTAGCCAATAATACCTGTTGGTGGTTGTAAGCTTTCATGATATCATTATGTTCATTGGTCATTGTATTAAGTATATCTTGAAACCTTTGAACACTAGCTTCATTAAACTTGAAAACATCTACCACTAATGCAGTAGTTTCAGGGGTAGAGGTTTCATACACCCTCCTTACAATCAAGCTCCCTTTGATACCCTTACCCTTCAATGCTTCAACAATTGGAGGGTTGTTTGTAGTTGGGGAAAGGGCCCAAATTGCAAGGGCTTCACAATGTTCTTTGAACCCTAATCCTAACAATGTCATCTTTGCTTCCTCTTCTATGGAGAAAACTTCTCCTTGTTTCCTAATAGTATCAAATACAATTGCAAAATTAATTTCCCATTCAGGGAGCAGTAGCAATCCACTATCTTCCACCATTCTTCTCCCTTCATCAAGCATAATTTTTTTGCACTCAAAACTCATTTATGCCCTTACATTTGTAGCTACTTCATCATAATTTTCTCTAAGCACATCTACTTGTGCCAATTGAAGTCTTTTAAGGTACTCCTTCCTCTCTGATCTCAAAAAAAAATCTTTAAACTCTTGGGATTTTATAAAATTATCATCAGACATGAATTTTGTACAAGCCAATTTCCTCACATCATTGAGGTTATCTCTCCCCATAGCCACGCCCAACCCGAACCTTTGTTGAAGAATGCCAACAATATTTGGCTTTAGGAGGGATGGCATATATTGCTGAATTTCATCCATAGTGATATGAACATCTTCACTTTCATTTGGATTGATGGGATTGTCAACAAAAAATGGTGGTTGCTCAATGTTCATCCTCTTATGTGATTGCTCTCTTGGGGGAGAATCAGAATCCACACTAATTGTTTGATGGCTAGGGGAAGGAGAGGGAGTGACCTGTGGTGGGTCTGATTGCACATTTTCTCTAATAATAGGCCCTTGGGGTCTTATGATAGAAAGGTCAAGTCTAGGTCGCTTTGTTGGTTTCTCTTCCAAGATAGGGGCCTTACCTACAACTCTATCAAAATTATTCAACACCACCTCAATCCTAACAATTGGGTCAACAATATCAAAAAATGCTCCACGATAATCCTTATCATTCTTTATCCTTGCAGCCTCTACCTTATTGAATGTAAGCCATTTT
Source organism: Sequoia sempervirens (assembly GCA_007258455.2). Classification (NCBI taxonomy): domain Eukaryota; kingdom Viridiplantae; phylum Streptophyta; class Pinopsida; order Cupressales; family Cupressaceae; genus Sequoia; species Sequoia sempervirens. The sequence continues at coordinate 738,749,203 of VDFB02193867.1, forward strand.
TCCTTTCTATTTTTTTACCTCAAATTCATCCTTGCAATTTCTTATGACATCTTCGTTTAAATCAACCTAATGGTGAAAATAGACGTTCTAAGCCTTTTCCTAGCCTTTTGTATGAAACCTTCAGATTCAAAATCCCTAAAATTTAACTAAGATAACCTATATTCCCCAAGCATTTCTTTTAGCCTATATAAGCCCTCTCTAGTAAAAGTGAAATCTGAAAAGGCAATAACATAAGGGAAAAAAGACCCTTTCTTTTGTTTTCCTAAATGAAAGTGATTAGCCTCATTCAATTGCCACATAATTTCCATGAATGCCAACCCAGGTGACACATATTTGGGTAGCACATGGGGGCCTTTAGGGAACCCATATATTCTAATAACAACTAAGTTGTCATTGAGGTAAAAATTTGTCGTTATGTTGTACTCCTAACTCCAGCCTCCTCTTTTTGGGCCTAAGGAAATCCAAAATTTTCTTGTGCAATCTGACTCTAGGTAGACTCTCACCCAACCTTTCCATGACTTGTCTTATAAAGCAATTCTCAAAAAAATATAGTCAGACTCATTACAATGTTTGTCCAAAATATGGGTCCAACATTACACTGGGAGATTGTTGCCCTCTTTATCTTTCATGTTTAGTTGTAAAACTCTTCTACAATGATCTTTCCCTTCGTACAAAATCATATAGAAAAGGAGAGAATACCACATGAAATTCACCTCTAGCTCCTTACCACTTTTCCTTCTCTTAATGTCCACCAGCCAATTGTGAATAGCATCAGCTAAAAAGTTGGCATAGTCAAATTCACTATTGAAAAAAGGATTTTATACATCAACAACCATATATATAAGAGGTGTCTCCATTTTTTAGCCTACATATTATCCCAACACCTAGCATAATGACCAATATTCTCTTCTGAAATAGTCTTCAAAAGACTTGACTTCAAAAGGCTCATGTTCGATATCAGGGATTCTCAATGACTTTCCATAAAACCTTTGATGTCTAAACCTAGGGAGCCATTTCACTCTAAAGTTATTTATATCTTTATTTTATTTTCTTCTAAAAGAAACAAGGTCTATAACCTTATTTGCGGTCACATTGAGTCTAAAAACCTCACAAATAAACTCCCTAGTTATATCCATTACAACACTTCCATCTAATGCCCTAATTACTCTGATATTTTCATCATACCCAAAAGCAAGGCATCTAATGAGTACCACATTTATAAAGACATTAGGAACAACCAACTTCCCCAATCATAGGTCCATGCATTAGAGACAAGGGAATGGCGGTTTCTTTTTCCATACCAATGTAGGAACAATTTCCACCTAGTGATTGTGTCATCTTGGTACTTCAGCTCAGTATCTCTGTAATTTTTGGCTATGTCTACCATCTGCTCTACTGCATTAGGTCTGAGGTTACATTGACATTGAGACTTTTTTGAGGAACTTGGGAACTGGGCCAAAATATCATCCTCAAAGGGTCTCTTAGACATAGAGCCAGAGGGTTGGATTTTTGACCGGCTCATAATTCCAAAATGATTAAAACTAATTTCTACAGTATTTTGCAAGAGATATTGCAAACCTAATTATGAGCTTCAAGAATAACAATGGTGAATTTTTCCAAGAAGGGTGTACCTGCTTTTTAGTTTAGCTCAAGTTGACACAAAACAGGTGCATCTCTATGGTTTTTGCTACTATGTTGGACAAAACAAATGAACTAAAAAATTTATGAAGGCAATTATGAGCCATTATCCATCACATATGGCATTACTTCTTGTTCGCGTGAGTGCAATTCATTCATTTACCTGTTTATCGATTTTGAATGTGGGTCATCCATTTCGAAAGCGACATACAAATATAAAATTTCAATGATGAGTAAAGCCTTTATTTTCTTGAAAAGGACACAACCATCCCCTCTATCCAACAAAATTCTCCCACATCCCACATGAGAATATTGTTACACAGTTTCCTTCTACGGTTCTACAACCAAGAAAAGGAAATTTTTCTATGGGCCTATAGACTTGTGGAATCCTTTATCTTCTACCACGTAACAAACATAAAATAATAAAATTACAGAAAATTAAAGGTTTTGATTTTGATTTTATATATGATATTAAAGGGGAACTTCCTAGCAAAAGGGGATGTGGGACTCATGACATCGATACTCATAAGTCATAACTTAAAGACCAATCAAAAAGTGAATGATGTCAACAACAAAAAATAATAATGCCACGGTTCTAGGATAATAGGGTTTGAGAAAGCCCTAGGTTGTAGACCTAACAACCCTAGTTTAACCAATAAGGATTACCAAGAAATTTATGCCAAGGTTATAGGATAATAGGGATTTAGAAAGCTCTAAGTTGCAAACCTAACAACCCTAATTTAACCAGTTGAAGATTACCAAGAATTTTACACCAAGATTTTAGGATAATAGGGCTTTAGAAAGCCCTAGGTTGTAGACCTAACAACCCTACTTTAACCAGTTGAAGATTACCAAGAATTTTATATTTGAAACTGTAGTGGATATTTTATATTGTATTCCTTGAAATTATGCATCATATTGAATAGATTAACATATTATTAATAATTTCATATTTTAATTGTGTTAAACATGTACTCATTGATTCATCACTCAACTCAATGCTTAATAACATATTAACAATATTTATAGTAGCATATACAACAATGAACATCAACAATCATTTAATGTGTATCTAGTAGTTGAAACCATATTTTTTCTTCAAATGATAAAATAAATAATACAGATAATTAAACATCAACACATTACTGGATTTGAGTTTTTTATTGATTTTCAAATGAAGGAATACATAGAGGCAATGCAAAATCTTACTCAAAGACAACTCTGCACAAAGCTAAGTTGGAACTTGGAAACTCATATTATCAATATGAAATCCCTCTATCACCTTTTGTAGCAACTTCCACTGTTCAGGTGGTGGAGTTTTCATTTTTTCTAATTGATGTTGTTTGACTTAAAAATTTGTTGATAATTCATGATTGAAATTGGAACCTGACTTGAATGTTTCAATTAAAATTGCATTCAAGGTTATCAATGGTTTGATGGAATCCAAATAGTTTGCCTCATCTGAGTTATGAGGAAATTGATCCAAATCAATCTTCCTTGTACCCTCCATCTTCTTTTTGGAATCATCATTTCCAATTAATCACTCATTTGTGTCAAAAGCCTCTAGAAAACCAAGCTCTATCAAGTTCCTTACCATTTCATCCATCTTCTTCATCTTTTTTACACCCAATTGCACAAAATCCATTGTTTCACACATTCTCAAACACTTTTGAATGATAGATGACAACATCATTGAGGCAACAAGCCAATTATTAATCCCTTTTTATTTTAATTCATTGTCACTAGCTTTTTAGACTTTTTGTTGAACTTGATTTTCAGATTTCTCTAATACCAACACATTTTTGTTGCCCATTAAATGTTTGTTGATCTTCTTATAATGTATTCTGATAAAATCAATCAATTGAAACAATTCACACAAATTATCAATCCTCTGCATTATTTCCTCCTAGATATTTTGTTTCATATGCCTCATTATTTCTCTAAAAAATGAAATTAACTTATTTTGACAAGAGTTTATTTCATTTTTTGCTTCTATCAGCTCTTCAACCAATATTTCATTTCTTTTTCTCTTTCTCCAATTTTTTTTCCCACTATTCATTTCCTTTCCCAATACTTTGTCTTAATTTTTTCAGTATTTTTGAGTCCAAAAAAATCCAATTGGAAACTGCTCACCTAAAATTCAAATTGATCCATCTAATTTGTTGGTTTATTTTGAACTATGGGAACAACAAAAGTGTACTCCATGATTTCTTTATTTGTGTCAAATGTGGATAATACCATGGTTGTTGCAGGCTCTGAAGTTGCAACAAATCCATTCTCCCTCATTTTCTTTTTTTCTTTTTTATACAATTTTGATTTATCTTTAAACTCATCAATGTAATCAAAACCTAGGGACACAGGAATAATGGAATGCTTGAATGGCCGAAGGACTAGGAGTATTTGCAGTTGTTCTTACTATTGACCCTAGTGGCATCTTTGGTTGGCATTGTGTCAAATAGGTATATGCAAGTTTTCAAGGTGATTGACATGATCTATAGTAATATACACGTGATGTGCAGATGGTGATATAATTTCATGTACAAGTGACATCTTGTTACAATGGTTTGGATTCATTCTTTCACTATATTTCATTTCACTTGGTGATGGAATTTACAAAGTGTTCTCACACTTGTGCAATTCAAGGTTGGTTATTTAACATTTTACAAGGCACATTTATAAGACTCCATGGTAAGGCATATATGACAAGGTTTCAAGGTTATGTGTAAGGCAGAAATCTTCATGAGTCACATTGTCTTCATTACTATTTGTGAAGGTTTGGCATAGTGGTACTTGTCATATTATTGTGCACGGTTTTGTTTACACTTATTACTTTATCTTAGATCGTCACATGGGTCTTATGTTTGGAGGACAAAGTGTTAAAAACTTGGGCATTAATATTTTCCAAAGGCATTGGAAATAGAAAGAGAAATAAATCTCATTGGGTTCATAATGTTAAGTGGCATATGACATAAAAGCACATTCATATACCCAAAGATCATTTTGTTTAAAGAAAGACATTTTATTTCATGCTTTGAAAATCCATCGCTAGGGCATGAGCATTTAGTTAGGGTTTCTCAGCCATGCGAAGTGGTTTGAATCTTGGTGGATCTTCAATGTTTGCTATTTGATAGTTGACAGAGTGATATGGAAATCAGTTCTTCATGGAAAGAAGATGTATTAACAGGTGTTTATTTTCTTTGATCATTGTTTTCGTGTGTTTGTAACTGTAATCTTTTGGTTGTAAAAATAGTGTTAATCCTAGTCGGGTTTTGTATCATTCAAGTTGTCTTTTAACCCTTGTTTGGTCTCTGTGGTTTGTGACAAATATACACCCGAACTTGATAAAGTTACTTGTATTATATTTATGTTTTATAACTCTTGTAAGTCTGTGAATAACTCTGTGTTAAGGGTTAGTTACAATAACCCTAGTCCGGGTTAACATACATATAGTTGATCATGTCCACATTCTTTATTTAGTTTGGCATACCACAGAATGATTACTATTGTTTATTAAAAAACATGTTTATTATTTTGTTCTTGTTAAAGGCAGATTAAGAGACAATTTAAAAAATGTTAAAAGGCACCACAATGACTCGACAGGTGCAAATAGTTATGAGGTCAGTTTCAAAGGTTTCTTTGATGTTTGAAATGTATGACAATTGGCAATATCTTGAACACCATGGAATATTTATATAAACAGTGATTTATCACTATTTGATGTTCGGTGCTTTTAATGGAGTTATCATGTTGAATGTGTAAACATAATTCTGTAATTGAAGTTTTGCAAACATAATGCAAAATAGAGTGTGTGACTGATATATTTGATATTTTAGAGATTCCAATGAATGAATCTTTAAGATATTAAGTGTATTAGATTAGAGGTGAAATATTATTTGTAGAGAAACAGAGTGATCCTTTGTAGTTGAATTCTTTATTGAGAAATGTGTGATGAAGTTAAAATGATCAAGTCAATGAGACAGATTGATCATTGCCAGTGAGGCAGATGTTTGAATGCCAGTGAGGCCATTTTTTCCAGTGAGGCATTGTTTTATTGCCAATGAGGCATTTGAAATCTATCTGTGAGATAGTATTTCCAATGAGGCATTGTAAAAAAAAAAAATTCAGATTAAGCCAGTGAGGCATCATTTCTAGAGTGGTTTTTTATCCCTAGAGGGTTTTCCACTTGTCAAATTCTTTGTCTTATGGTCTCATTGTTTTGATGTGATAATGTTTCATGATTGTGATGATCTTTGGTTTGCTTTAATATTTCTTATTTCAATTCTTTAATGATTACATTCAATTCATGAATGTATTTATCATTGAAATATTAAGAGAATAAATTATTCAATTCTTTTTCAAGGAAAAAGTTAAAAATTTGTCTGACACTGATTCACCCCCCTTCTCAGTTTCTTCTTCACTCCAACACTTACAGCCACACTAATTGGGGGAGTGCCTAGAAATAACTCCTTTGTGGTGGAACTCGTAGTTGGACTTGGACCTGTCAAAATCCTTTCCCTCTTTTGTATGCCTTGATCACTTGTTGTTTGTGTGGTATATTGTATTGTTGTCCTCTTGTTTGTAACTTTTTTTTTGTAGAACATGTTGACTGCTAGTAGTACTACTACCCATACCATCACCACCAGTGGTAGTGCCAGTTGCATTAGGTTCTCCACCATGGACATGTCCTAGTTGTGATTGTGTCTAACCATGAGGATTAGGATTTGAAGCTCTAACAAAATGAATTGTTTTAGTTGTACTTTTATTCCCGTGGTCTACTTTATCAGCTCCAAGGTCATATTTATCAATTGGTTTTCTATGCTCTACATTTGTTATCGTCCAAGGGCTTTGTCCTTAGGACCCTAAAGGATCACCTTCATAACCCTTTTTTTCAGCTATGGTTGCTCCTAAAGTATATGCTTCTTTTGTGGCCTCACTTAAACTAGCTTTGACATAGCTTTGTTCTTCCCTATCATCATTAGATTCATCATCAGTTTCTTGATCTTCACATTCATTGGGATGCTCTATATTCCACAATTTTCTAAACTCACAATCTTCTTTGTTATCTCCAAAGTCTGCAAGAGTTCTTGGTTCACCTAGCTCCTTCCTCATAGACCAAAAGGTAGTAATTTTTTATCATGACTAGTTTTTATTTGTAACTTCCTTATCTAGAGAATCTGGAATTTTTACTCTACTAGATGGTTTATCACTTTTTTCATAAAAATTTTTGTACCTCTTGATTTGATTCTCTACTTCTATCTTTTGGTGCAATTCTGTATTTTCTTCTAACAATTATTCAAAATAAATGCCTTTCTCAATAGCACTTTTCTCCATTGCTATTTTGACCTCATCCCAAGAATCCTTGTTTCTCAAGTTTTCAAGCAAGGGTTTACTTTGATATTGAATTCTACTTGCAGCATTCCTATTGGCCACAATCATTGATTTAATGGTATCACGTGGATCATACTGCTAGTGACAAACAACATCAAAATTCAAAATATCATGTGCCACACTAAATTATTTTCTCTTGAATGTGAACCCTCCATGTATGAAAAAGTTAAAGAAGGAAATAAGGTCTTCTTTTGTTGATTGAAAAAGTATAGTTCATCAGTACTCTGCATTTTCCTTACATATTCCAATACAAAAACCCTTTACGTCACATGTATTGGAAGTTTGTATGGCTCTACTCTTGATCCATAAAATCTTAGCACAGTATATTCTTCCATTAAGTACCAATCAGCAAATTCTATTTCTTTTCCTAGTTGAATGTAATTTCTACACAACATAGGCAATCTAGGCATTGGAGTATTTGTAATTTCTTGATGCAATGTAGCCAAAAATTAGTCTACAAAATGATTGTAGTTACTTCAAGAATCATACATCCTTAGCTTAGTGTTCCAATCATATACTGGAGCCATTTTCTTTTCGTCAACATTTGTATAGGGTTGAATCTGAATCTTGTTGGTCTGAAACATTCCACTAAATTTGAATAGAAAAAAATAGCACAAGTAGGTTGTGAACCTAAATGTCTTAGTGGATTAGAGTGTGAACCTCCTTTAATCATTAAAAATTGTTCATGCATGTATTCTACAATGTGATCAATAAATTTATATTTGGTAGGTTGAGGTGGAACAACATAATGGATATTATATACCATTTCAAGGAGGCTTGCACGCATTTCCCAATTTCTATCCAAACTGAGGAAAAATGCTAGCATGTTAATAGTATCATGAACCCATGGTCTAAAAATATCAAAATCATAAGGATTCTTATGATTACCTTTCAATTTTCTTCTAACTTCTTTGTTATCCTGAACTATTTTATTTAGGAAAGAATTTTTCTCCCTTTCATCCACTGCTTCATAATCACTAGCAAGCTTTTCTAGGTCAATGTGGACATTCCAAATTCTTCAATTATAAACCCCAACACTTTTCCAAGTTCTTCTACATTAATGGATAACAATTCTTCTTTTCTGTCTTTAATAACAATTACTCTTTTGTTATCATCATAATTGTGGGCACAAACCATGATAAATTCTAGGGACGGGAAAATCTCATGTAACATCATGTGTCCTAATCCACTTACCCACGATGCATTGAAACTATTATTTTGCATTTGGTTTGGGGATTTATTCTCAGATCAAAATCTAAATTTTGAGGTAAGCCTACCATAAATTTCATGGTATTGATCAGTGAAACCTAGGGTTTTAAGCAATCCAACATAATGTATTTTTTTATCTGATTTTGCTCTACCTTTCCCAACAACTTTCTTTGGTCTGCTAGTGGTGGTAGACATGCTTGTACAATGTGAAATTGTGAATTCCCTCTTAGTCCTCCTTAATTTTTCTTAAGTCTCTCAACCCTAAACCCAAACTTCAAAGTTTGACAAAATAAGATTTTAAGAAACGATGAAACGTAGCTGTAGGAATTGTCTTTCACTTACCTATATTTTGATTCTTGAAAAGATTAATACTGATAGGCATGGACTGGATTTTTTGGAACTGAGAATCTCCCTAGTTCACTTCAATGAGCAATCTGAAATCTCCCTCTATGTTGACTCTCTCACTTAAAAACAAAATCACTTAGCAATAGAAAGTTCACTTATTTTTTTGAATATTAAAGTGAATGAAATGTCAATGTGTTGCCACCAAACTACACAATTACTACATAACATTTCCGTAATGACACTTAGAAATAAATTCTCAAAAAAATTCTCAATCATTGATCTTTGTAAATCTAATGGTTAGAGGGTGATTCTGGAGGTTTGAGTTCACAAGCCTAGCACTCTGTGCATTTCATTCCGAAATGCAACTACAACCATCCATCAAATGTTCATCGAACGGTTGAGTAATTTATAATATAAACAATAAACATGTTTTTTAAATTTGTTTTAAACATTAGTGGCACTAGGATACATAATCCTAATGTATTCATTGAGATGATTCCACATGTTTGTTCCACGAGTCACATATAGATCTACTTGAAGCATCCTCTGGACTTGCAGAATCCCTTTAAAAGAAAGACAATGATTGATATCAAGGCCAAGGGGTCGATAAATTAACGTTGCAAAGGACTTAATAAAATGATTAATGATACCAAGAATTGAAGGAGTAGGTCAAAAAAAAATTAGAAATCAATAACATTTCGGTAAACCCTAGCAAGAGTGACAACTTTTAGTGTTTTTTGTGTTTTTTGTCAATTTGATGACAACTTTATTTTTTCATTTGTATTGCTTTCTGTTTTAAATATGCATGCAAATATTTCATAAATAGATAATACTTTATATCTTAAAGGAAAAAAAATCTGATTTTTCTAAGTTTATTAAATATTTCATTCCATTATTGTATTCCATTTTCATTACTTGTATAATTTCAATAGACATTGTAGACACAAAATAATTCTTTATTGTAAATGAATACCGAAGAATAACACAACCATTTATAATTACTTTATTACCACTGAATTACAATGTTACATTATTACATAGCTTTTTAAAGATGAGTAGAGCATGCAAGCTCTTGTTTTGTATAAATGGCACATGTCACTTTACAACAAACACAATTGATTCCAAGTTGTTGGGCCATTGGCTACTTCTGTTGTTGGTGACAATACAAACCATATTCTCAAACCATGGGGCTTGTCGACCATGGTTTGGATCTTGGTATCTCAAATATGGTTTTTGCATTTATAATATGCTTAATCTGATGCATCAGAACAACCCAAAATGACACAATTGATTCCAAGCTAGCAGTGGTGGCTATGGGATCTAGACCATATTATTAAACAAATGACTTTGAAAATCCATAAGGCTTTCCTACCATGTTGGGGAAATGGGATTTGTGAAGATACAAAATGTACCTATCCTCTTTGAGAACTAGAGTCATGTAGAAGATGAGGGGTAGTAAATCTGCTCCCACCTTCTACATGTAGCTTCCATGCATCGGGATAGCACACAATGAGTCTGAAAGTCCACAATTCCTCTTTGAGGGCCTCTGTCAAAATGGAGTATGAGAATTTGCTAGCTTTGAATGCAAATAATATTAAAATAATTTTGTGGGTTTATCTCCATCAAAGCTCCTCATCCTGGGTCAAAACTTGTCTCAGAAGTTAGGTCAACCAAATCAACTTCTTTCCAATTCCACCCATTCTAAACTTGAAGGAAATTGGTTTTTTACTCTGTAACTACATAACTAGAGGTAGGAGAATTTAGAGTATCCCCAATAATACCACATCATCTTCTTCCTTATTAACCTTGCAAAATGAAAACCCTTATGACAATTCAGAACATTGCACTCAATAGTAAAGTCTTTAGCCTTCTACGAATGATTTTAGTTGTGCTCACTATCCTTATTTATGGGCCACCACTACTAGCCTGGTCCTTGTTTACTCATGAGTCGTGTGAGGTTGGGTATAATGATAATCGTGTAACTTAAGTCTTACACTTACAATGTGTATTTTGATTAACGTCTAGCTACATGCAAACTATACCTCAAGCTAACAAGTTGTTGCACTTTACAACTTTGAGGATTTTTACCTGAGATGGATTCGGGAAAATCCGTGACCCAAGGATTTGCACGCAATAACAGACTCTTGGGGAATCTATGTCCACGTTGATTCCGTTAAGGACACAATGATTGGTTTTTTCTGCCAAGGGTGGATTTTAGTGAAGTTTTCACTTATCGTCCATTTCTCAATATGTAGTGAATTTCAAACTCATAAATTGATCCGAACTTAGGATTTCTTCACTCATAAGTTATAATTCAATTTGGATGCAAGTAATGATATTGTAATGTAAAACAAATTCAAAATCAAATCAATTGTAAAAAATTTAACATCCTAATCAAACCCGCTAAATATGAACTAGGGTTTAGGCGCATGCAACTAGGTTTTTATAATTTTGATCCACATGTTCAAGGAATCACAACAATTTGATCATTTAAGCATAGATGCACATCATACAAGCAATAAACACACTTTGAATCTGAAACCCTAACCTTATCAAAAACATGGATGCCCTAATTCATAGCTGATAAAAACTTGAAGATCCCTTGTCTTTAGAATGATTCCCTAATTCGTTTGAGTTTGAAATGAAGATTAAAGCAACTAAAATGAGCTTGAGGGAAAATTCAAACATTGATTAATCAAAAAAAATATGCCACCAATGAAATCAAATGCAGATAAGGAAGCAAACTCAAATCAAATGGTGATAAAAAAATGAAAGCAACACCGAAAGCACACCATTAAATCATCAAAGGGGATTGAAATAATTGAGAAATTTTGAAACAATTTAGAACCCTACCTTCCAATCCGAAAGACTAGGAATAACAATGCCAAATTCCCACCTTGAAAACCCTAACTGGCAAATCGACAATGCACCAGTGCCAGCCCTGAATTCACACTTCCAAATGCAAATGCATAGTAGCTCCTTACAAATGCAATGCTTGGAATAAATGAAAAATAATGAAAGAAAAAGCATATAAATCGACTCCAGAAATAACATTAAGGATCAGGTACTTCAACTGTCAAAGCCATAAATGAATTGACAAGACCCTTCAAAAGTTCGGGGATACAACCCTCTAGTGGATTCGGGGAAATCCAAGGACCTAGGATTTTCACGAAGCAAAAAATTCTCAAGGAATCCAATAGGAAGTGGATTTAGTGATCATCCAGTCCTTTGGGGAAATCCGGCTAGGAAAGATTTCTGCAATACTCTACACTTCAGACAATCCATCCAATGGCGGATTTAGCGAACGTTTATTCCTTTGAGAAAATTCGGCTAGAACGAATTTCCACAAAACCCTCCAATACTTGCACAATTTGATGCCTTAATGAAAATTTCATGAAACCTCCAAGTTCAAGGCTTCATCAAAGATTGAATGCCACAAAATAAAACAACTAAAGTGCAAATAAATCCTTTGTGTTCAATCAAGTGAATTGAATAAAAAACAAGCAACCCATCCCTTAAGGGTAAAAGGTGAGACCTAAAGAAATAGCAGGAAAGAAAATTAAAAAGGGGGTCCCTACCTTCAGTGGGGTGTGTGCAAAAAGTGCACAACAAATGGTGACTCTGCTAAGAAAAGGCTCCAGATCATTTTGATGACAAACTAGAATCAAGAACCCAAAATCTTAGGTTTCGATCCTCACATCAGGTCAACCAATAAAATAAAGACTCAAAACCAATGAATGAGCTATCCCTTCATGTATAGGAAATCCAAGTGTGTGTAGATGTATTAATTTTCCTCCCTAAGCTACTGGAAGAAACCAAGTTCAATCATGTTAAGCTACGTGAAGGATTCTAACTCCAAAAGCAACCTGGATAGAGCCTCGCTGCCAGTCAGATGTCTATAGCTCCAATGAGGTTATCACTATGATTCTCCTGAACATAGCTCTACTACCAGCCAGGTTTCCATAGCCCTAGTAGAGATATTTGGATCCTCCTAAAAAATTTGAACTCACTTTTGATTTTCAATGTTTTCTCTTTTTTTCTTTTATTTTCTGATATTCTTTTCACTTCTTTTCTTTCAACCTGTAAGCAATGAAGCTCACACTCAAGGCTGAGAATCACAGTGGCACTGAAGCAGAAATATAAGATTTTTCACTTAACCAAACCTCACAAGGAACCCAACAGCAACATTAGGATTCTTAAGATGTGTGTAAAATGTAAAATTTGAGTACATATAAGAACTAACTTAATTCAATGACTTATCCTCTTTATACATTTAGACCATGTGACACTAAATTGAGGACCTAGACCATCCCTTCTAGAAAAATGATTAGAGTTTGTAAAAGAAATACTTAGAGAAATCCTAGATAAATAAAATGATTGTTGTGCAAATAAAACAGTCCCCAACCCAAAGACCAAGGAGACTAAAAACCAAAACAGAGAAAAGAAAAGAAACCTACACTAACCAAAAACAAAATAAAAAGAAATCCAAACCAAAGAAAAAAAGAAAAAAAAAAAGAAAACCAAAAGAAAGCAAGCACCTAAACTAACTATTTACAAGGGTGAGCTGAAAAATCTTAGGCAAGGAAGTAATTCTTTAAATATTGCCCATTGACTGGCAATGGGACATCCTATCTAGTGAGCATTTTGAGACAGAAAGCATCATCTCCCAAGATTTTAGAAATCTAAAAGGGGCCAAGCCACAGCTTATCGAGCTTACCATGTTCCCCTTTCTTCTCATGTGCTTTATCCCAATACAGAACTAGATCAAAAATCCTAAAGGCTTTGAATTTAGCTTTATGATCAAACCATCTCTTAACAATACCCTGATGCTTGGAAAATTTCTCTAATGCCCCATCTCTTTTCTCCTCTAACTGCAATAATTCAACTAGGAAGGCCCCTACATGCTCCCTTTCCTCATAGTACTCATTGATAAATTGAAGAGTAGGGATTCTTAATTGAATAGGAAACATAGGCTCAAGTCCATAAACCAGATGATAAGGAGAGGTTCCTAGTGAAGCTTTATGTTGAGTGTGATCTTCCCACAAAGCAAAACTTAACTAAGTGTCATTCTCTTGGATTTTTATCAATTAACTTACAAACGATAGTAAGCATATTCGTGTTGGTAGACCCTACTAAGCTATTTCCCTGGGGATAGTAGTTAGATGCAAACCTTATAATGATCCCATGGTCAAATTCCTACCCAAAAAAATTTAATGATGCAAAGGTAAGACCATTATCACATACAACAAAGGGACACCCAAAACAATTAATAATCCATGCTTCGAGGAAATTTATCACTACCTCTGTTGTACATTGCTTGCAAAGAATTGCCTCAGTCCACCTAGTAAAGTAATTAGTAGCAGTTAAAACATACATGTGTCCATCGAAAGATGGTGGGTTGATAGGACCAATGAAGTCCAATCCCCATTGTGCAAACGGTCTTACCTCAATTACTAGTTGTAATGGAAAAGCAGTGTTTTTCTCCCTAGTGGAAGAGGTTTGAAAAATATGATAGGCCCTCACATGATTGTAAGCATCTTTAAATATATTTGGCCAATAGTATCTAGCATGCATGATTGGAGTTGTAGTGGCCATACTGGATCTGTGACTTGTACCATACTTAACATGAAGTTCATCCATAACTCAGGTCACCTCCTCTTTTCCAAGACATCAAAGATATACCCCCTCATGATTATTTTTGTACAAAATTTCCCCCTTAAGCATGTAGCTAGCACTCTTCAAGCGTAACACTCTTCACTGTACTAGATTCAAGTGGTTAGGACACTTCTAATTCAACAAGTAATAAACCAAGTCATCATACCACTCATTAGGTGAAAAATCTTATAAGTGATATTGTTGAGTTGTGATCTTAGGTCCTATCTCAACTAATGTCCTTTTTTATTCCTGACCCCTTACTAGCTTCATTGGGTTGAACTTCAATATGATACTTCTGTAGCATTGTAACTCATTTTTCTCTTCATTCTCCTAATTCACTTTGCATTAACAAGAGCTTCACTATTGGATTAGGCACAATAGCAAACACTTTATTCCTCAAGATGTAATGTCTAAACTTATTGACTCCTCTAACCAGTTCATAAGCTTGTTTTTCCACATTGGGGTACTTTAATTCTACATCTTTCAACAGGGCACTCATGAAGGAAATTGGATGCTCATCCCCTTTATCCAAATTTTGTGTAAGCATACTGGCACAAGATTGTTCTTATGTGAATGAATATATATAAAAAGGTTTGGCATAATTTGGACTCACCAAAACCAGAGCATTCGCTATTGCCCTCTTGATTTATTCAAAGGCATTATTTTCCTTTGTGTTCCATTCTACTTTCACATCCAACTTCAGCATGGCATTCAATGGATTGACTATTTTTGTGAAACCAATGATAAACTTTTGAACGAAATTGATCTTCCCAAAGAACGATTTCATTTCCTTCTTGCTCACGGGAGGCTAGATTTTCAATATAGCTTGTATTCATTTGGGTTCAATTGAAATTCCATTCTCAAAGATAACATGACCTAGTAACTTTCCTTCAATCACCCCAAAATACACTTCTTTGGATTGAGAGAGATACCAAACTCTCTACATCTTTGAAATACCTTGCACAAATCATAGATATGATTTCCCCTCTTTTTGGAGAAAATATTTAGGTCATCCATGTAGATGATGATGCATTTACCGATTATATCCTTGAAGGAAATATCCATGGTTCTCTTGAAAGTGGCTCTTGCATTTATTAGTCCAAATGACATCTTTCTATATGCAAATGTGTCCCATTTAGTGGTAAAGGTTGTCTTATGCCTATCTTCATATTGTACCATTACTTAGTTATAACCTAAATATTCATCCAAGAATGACATCATTTGAGATGCATTGACAATTTGTAACACTTCATCCAAGGATGGGACTGGATAGTTATCCTTTTCTGAGGCCTGATTTAAATTTTTGAAGTCCACACATAACTTGATTTCTCCATTTTTCTTTTGCACTAGCACCAATTTAGCCACCCAAGTGGAGTGCCTGACAGGGAATATGATGTGAGTAGACATAAGTTTATGTACTTCTCTCTAGATAACTAGATCTAACAAAGCAATGATGGGTCTCTACCTTTGTCTAAAAGACCTAGCATCCAACTTTAAAGGAATAATGTGTGTAATAATTGAAGTTTCATAGGTTTTAAGATCCTCATAACTCTAAGCTATAACATCCTGATAAACATGTAATGCATCAATTATACCCTTTTTCTCTTCAGGAATACATACCTTTCTAATGAACGCATTCTTCACGTCATCTGGAGTGCCCATATTATATGTATCACATTCACTAGCTATTGAGTCCTTCTTTTCCTATTGATCTTGATCCCTTATTTTGTCCAAGTCAAAGATCCTTTCCAACTACACCATGCCTCTAAGAATGGTATTTTTATTTAGGTTGATCACCCCATCCATGTCTAACTCTACCTCTTTAGGTTCTATTTCATCAATTACTTGGGAGGAAAATACATCAGAGCTGGTAATGAAATCTAAAATATGCTTATCATCTTCAAATACCTGAAAATTTGTCACATTATCTAGTACTGATGGGACTAGGGTAAGATCAACTATGAATCTTTTCAATCATGACAATGAAAATGGCTCTAGAGTGTTGGTTACATGTGCTAGAGCATTAGCAATATGATTCTTGCTTCGGGGTATCAATTGAATATTATATGCATCAAATCCCTCTATCAAGTCCCATACTCTATGCCTATAATTTTTCATTCTCCTGTTGTGACATGAGTACTATCTCCTAACTTGCTTAACCACTAATTCAGAATCCCTGAAAACTTGCAAAGATTTAACCTTTTTCCTTAGAGCCATGAGTAATCCATGTATCAATGCCTTGTATTCAACAACATTATTGGTGCAGTGAAATTCTAGTCTATTTGTAGAAAAAAAAAGGTTTTACCTATTGGGTTTATTAATTTGAATCCTGCACTAGCTCCTTTCTTAGACTTAGAACCATCAAACCGTAAAGTCCAAAATTTAGCAAAATACGTACCTTTGGAATCTCTTGTATTTCTACTCTTGCTTGGTGAAGGTTCCTCTTGTACAACCTATTGTTTACCTTTCTGCTCTTTATGGATTTCTTGAACATCAATCCTAACTGTTGGAGGAGGATTAACTCATCTCTTATCTTGTTCTACAACTGTCTGACAAAGAAAAAATTCAAGCTCAAGATGTGCTACATTGTGAACTCTGCACCAGCTAGGCAGTAACAACTCCTCAAAGTTCAATGCCTTGTTAAGGTTTATATGATCTTCTATACACTTTTGAATAAATTCTTGGAATTTATCAAGCAAACTAATGTTACCATCGGCCTATTCTTCATCTCCATTTGGCTCCACAACCACTTTTTTGCTACTAGAGCCTTGAGTCAAATCATTTTTCATATCATGCATCATCAAAAATTCCTCTATTTCTATTTCTTCAATGGCTACGGCTAAGATATAATTTCCTAAACTTGTGTCTGAAACCAACATCCCAGTTGATGTATTTTGGTACACTGTGATCATATACTTCAGCCTTGGCTCTCATTGAATTTTGATCTAATTGGGGATCCCCTTCCATGGAAACCACATATGGGAATGATTTGTGGAGGTATATCCATTGATTTCCCTCATAAAATCCCTTCTTAGAATCATCCCATAAGCATCTAGTATATCAATTACTTGGATATTAATGCTTTGTTGTACCCTCAGGTTTGATGCAATCTGCATTTGTATCATATTCAATTCCCCTACCACACTTACCTCAATTTTTTCTAACTGAGTTACCTTCCATTAGGAAGGGGAAGAAGTAATTCCTAATTCCTTGCAAACTTAAAATGGCATGACGTTTGTGGAGGCTCCAAAATCCAATAAGCAATTGTAAAGATTTTTACCAAATATATGAATGGAGATCAAGAAAGGAGTGTCTTGTTTGGTTAGGAAAAGGCTTACCGAATAATCAACCTGAGCCACTTGGGTTCTTTACTCTTATCCTTTGTCTACAATTGAGCTTGATCTTTAGCAAGTTGATTAGCCTGGTCCCTGGTTGGTTGTGAATTTTGTGTCCTTCCAGTTACTTCGTTATCCAATGGCTCAATGAATTCCACCTTCTTGATAGTAGCATATTGTGATGACTTAGAATGAATATTTCCACCTAAAGAGCCAAAGACAACACTCCTAATGATAGGAACTCTTAACAATTCAAAGGTTGAGAAACTAACCTTTACTTTCCTGAGTTCTTTGGTGACATACTCACCCATTTGATTTATGCTTATATCAGACTAGATGATTTTACATTTCTCTACCTATTTTTCCTTACTAGATTTAGTAGGTCCTCCCTTGGAAGAATCATATGCTCCTCCTTTGGAAAATTATTGTGTAGGCACCTTTAGATAAGGAGGTGTGCTGAAATTATTTGGAGTAGATGTAGTGAAAGGCCCACCAACTTGCCTATTCCTCAAATCATATGGCCTTGTTCATTGATGAAACATTTGAACTTCATCTACCCCATGGTCCTCTTCATCTAAAGGACCATTATCAATAGTATCAATGTTTTCAAACAATTGAGATATGGATTCTTCATTACATACCTACTCTAATTTGACATTTTGATCAACTAATTCCTCTTCAGGTCCATTTTCTTCACCTCATGGGAAAGGAGCATATTTAGCACCAATATTGGTGAATCATAGGGATCAAAGGGCACAATCTCTTTTCCATTTGCACCATTACTAGTAACCTGTTGAACTTCCATCTAGAATATAGTAGCCACAGTCTAGAATTCAAGACAATCCAATTCAAAATGTTGTGTCATTTTATGGAGTATCTAGCTAATGCAGCTTCAGCTAGGAGGATTGCTCTTGATGATTTTTCTTGATTAACAAACTGGTCCAGTGGTGTTGGGACTCCCCCATTGTTAGGTCTAGTGTTCCATGTCATATTGTACAGTATAATATGTGATCGATTTATTTTTTCAATGTTTACTACCACCGGGATGTATTTTTATTTAAAGCTTCCATACTTGTATCTTAGATTTCTTCAGAGCTTCATTGGATGGGAAATTGCTCCTCCGTAAATAAATATTATAATTTTTTGAGTTTCATCGGATGAGGAGCCATCCTTTAATTCCTCGATAATTTTACTACATATTTTATTATATTGGTGTGTAAAATTATGTATAGAAGTTATAATAATTCAGTAGTTTTTACTACCCAACCCAACAGATATCTAATTTTAATCCAGTGGCATTTGCTAGAATTAGATTTTTATTTATTTTTCCTGATTTTTTCTTGACAGCACACACTACATTAATTACTTTATCTAATCTAGGTAAAGATATTATCGTCTTACTTATCCACCTTCCTTTTTAACTTGCAAACTTTCTTAAATTCACTCAGTTCTTCGTACTTGCAATTGCTTGCACTTCTCTCTTCCACTAACCAAGGAATTTGTTCATAGCTATATGTTGGTGAATGCTTCAATTTTTTCTTGTGTATATTATGTGAATATAGCCTTCTATATAAATAACCATTATTTCACTTGCCAATATATGATTTTTTTTTGTAACATTTGTACATCTATCCATGTTGTGCAGATATTTTGCTCTTGTAAAGCCAAAAAAACCATCTAAAATCTCACCACTTCTATTGTCAAATCCTCCCCTCTTTCAGTGAACAAGGTATTATTTTACACTTCAATTGTTTGTTTTCTTTTTTCCGTCCAGCTTATTTGTCTTCTTATTCACCACTATTTACAGTTGTACACCAAAAGATTAGTAGAAAAAATTAACCATAGCTAAAGCACCAGTTTAGGGTAATTTAAAAAGATTAGAACATGGTGTTGCATACTTGGGCGCCCTTTTGGGGACTCAAAATGGATGCCAAAGGATTATTAAATTTTAACTACAACTTTTCACCAAGAATCTGCGTCTGTAGTAAATAATATTTAAACCTATGTGAATGATAAATGAACTATTAAGAGGTTAAAATGTCATGTTTCATTAATTTCTCACCATATGTAAAGATGTTTGTTTCACTCTTTCATTCTAGAGTAATTATGTTGGGTTCATAAATCCTCTTGAATTTATTTACCTTCCAAAAAAACCTATTTTTTACCGGATGAGGAGGGAGGCATTATTTTTTTATGCACATATGTGGAAGGGGCTTAAATTATGGGCCTGTCTTTTATTTCTTATTTTTGTAATAAATTAATTTAAATAGCTATGTCATATTAATGGAAACATGGTATAGAGGAAGCAATATACTCTAATTAGGATATATTTCCTCTATCACACCCTTCATTGTCTGAGAGCAGGAAAAAATACTAAAATAAAAATCAAGGGTGACGATAAATCTACCAAACTGACATACTGAAGTAGGACTTGTGCACTTCATTCTTATCTGTCACCAACAATTTTTTCTTCCAATCTCCCTCATGACATCTAAAGTCATGCAACTATATTGAATTTTCTAAGAATCAATACAAAAAATCATCACTCTTTTGTAGGCGATACCTTAAAGTCACTTGGATGGGTTTCCTGCAGCTCCAACTCACTTTGTCAATTAAATTCACAACATTTTCTATTATGAAATTTCCAACAAGCTCAAACCCATCATTAGTAACTACATATCCTTCAACAAGGTCACTCTAAAAGATTCTTCAAAAAATTATGATGTTTGCATCTCTTCTTCATGTCAATTTTTATTGACTTACATTAATGGGACCAATTCTTTCTTAATATAGTTTCAATCACACCTCCATTTATGTTTCAGTTCAGCTAGCCTACTTTGGAGTTCAATGTTATTCAAATTATTTTGAAGTTTCTCTTAGCATTCAACCATTATCTCTTATGTGCCCTCCTCCTATAAATAGTTTTTCATACCATTAGTGGTAAGAAAGGATTTTCATACCTTAATCAAGTTCTCCCAAAATATAATGGCAGATTTAAGTTGTCCTAATCTTCAAGAAATTTACATTCAACTTGTACAAAAAATGATAACTCACTAATATGCTCATTTCCCATTTATAAATCTCATAATTTACACATTTTTTTGCAATCCTTATTAAGCAATGAGGGGCATTTAGGAACATTCTTTGTTCACGAGGTAAGGCACCATTATCTCTACGCAAACCCTCTTTCATCCCAACAACCTCTTCAGTTTCAATTATTTTCTTGTCAGATTCTTGATGAATGACATAGTTTCTCTAGAAATATGGGTAGTTTTGTCAGCTACAAGAATATATGGTATCTTTACAATTTCATTCAGATTTCGTTTAAAGTCCTCCATTAATCTGGATACTTAACTGAATTTTTGTTCTTTTTTGTTGATCAATTTGGACAAGAACCTAACATTTGAAAAAAATGTATGTTGGCCTATGGGTGTTTTATTTTTGAGTTGTTGGCTCTCTTTTTTAGTGGAGGCCTTTAAATATATTTAGGACTTTAAGTCCATGGTTGTAGCAGACCCTCCTAATTTTACTTTGTGAAGTGTTGATCTTTGTCTAGTTTAATTCTTCAATATATTCCCAAATCATATAATAGTATTGGGGACTCTTGGTCTGATGAAGTCAGTGGTTCAATTCTTCAATATCCCCTTAATCATATATTAGTATTGGGTACTCTTAGTTTGATAAAGTCAACCGGTGGTCCAATTCCTCAATATCCCCTTAATCTTATGTTAGTATTGGGTTGAATGTAAATTTTTTGTTTTTTGTTTCCATAGACCATCTAGGACATTAATGTAGGGCCTTCCCAAATTCCACTAAGTTACTGCATGTTTATTTTTTATTACAAACTTTTATTAGGGCTTTTTAATTGACCAAGACTTTTTGGTAGGCTTGCCATTATAGTTTGATTTTTTTTACCTACACATCATTATGTTAAATGGTTAAACATCAATTTTTTGATGTGGCCCATGTTTTCAAATTAGGTTTTTTAATGAGCTTGTTATTATAAATTTGTTGTAGCTCATCTTTTCAACATCCAACAGTAAAAGATCCTACATCAACAAGTTGTATTTTTTGTTTTTTGGGCTTCTATTGGACCTAAGTTTTCTAGGGTTGGAAACTGTTGTGCTCTTGTGGACAATAGTTAAATCTTTCACTTCATTTCAACAATTAAATGAGGTTTTGATTGACACCAGCATAAGAACACCCATGTGCCACTAATGCTATTCACATTTAAAAAATAGCACCAAGTCCCCCTAGTTCGCTAACTTTACATTGGATTGTCTTTTTACCAAGTTCAAAATATATTGCCTCTAGATCTACTTTAAAGTTGTTTTATTTAGTATTGTATTATAGTTTAAATTTCTTTAAGAGATATTTTTTTAACTTATTAAAATCACATTAGGTTACCTTATTGTATTATAGTTTAAATTTATTTGAGAGTTATTTTTTTAACTTATTAAAATCGCATTACACTACCTTCCTTGTTTATTGTTATATTTTTTTATTAACAAATATAATGTTCAAGTAAATACATGTGATAGCTATCCTTGCTCTCCTAGTACCAATAATGATGTACTATATTTTAATAAGTTGTATTATCAAAAAAAATTAAATTGTGAGTTTAATTAATACTATAATAATATTAATGTATCATAATCCAATCTTGAATTATTTATTTTTGTACCTAAATGGATGTAGTCTAGTGTGACTGCTATTTGAAAAACTTACATTGAAAATTATTTAACTTTCATTTAGCTATATTAATTGTGTTTCCCCATTGTTTCAAATTATTTTATTTTTTATTTATAAAATCTTTGACTTAACTCATCTCAGGAGATGGCTAGCCACAATCAAATTCCTGATATCATCCAAGCTTCTAGTGAGGATACATTGAACACTAAACACAACCCTAATGTCTCTTTGAATCCCCATCCAGTTGTAGCAGATTCTTGTGCCTCTGTTAATAAACTAGAAATCCTTGGGCTAGTTGTTGAACATCTAGAAACTACTATCACAAATAATTTTCACACCATTGTCCACAATTTCAAAGATGTTTTCCAATCAACACCTCAGATAGAGGATCTAGATGTCAAAAAGCTTTAGGACACACTACCCTCATTCCAGGAGAGCTACACTAAATTGGAGGGCCTTTGCACTTTCCTTAGGGAAATCTACTATGATCACCTATATGGAAATGATGGCACACCCTCTCTAGTCTGTGGATACGAGATGTACCCACAAAATATGTGATCAAATACTTGAACTATTTACTATGTAACATTTCTATAGCTAACTATGTATATAATCGCAGCCCTTTGGAGAAGCCTTCATTTTGATGGTACACAATTTATGTATACATATCCATGTGCAAAATATGTCACTTTTTACCTGTACTTCTCACTATCTAAATCTTGTATAGCTAACTATGTTTACAATCATACTTTGTACCGTTTGACCTCATGTACTACAATCTAGAGTGATTGAAGAGTCTTCTACTTATATGTGTTGGAATAAAAAAACCTTCTTTTCAAAGTACTTGCTCATTAAATTCATATTTGAAAATTCTTTTTAATTTTGTTGGGAAATGTAATTTCTCCCTCAAATAAGATGTAAAAATATTAATTAAATTAGAAGTTTCTAGAGGTTCCAGCTGGACTAGAGATTAGGAATAAAGTAAAATTTGGTAATTCTATATAAGAGGCAGATGTAAACCATTTTTGTGAAAGCAATTAAATACAAATATTTTGAGCAGCAATTTGTGTTTTATTTATGTGTGTGTTTATTCATGAATTGTTGAGTTCATGTTTGCTTATTAGTGTTTATCTGTATCCATCCACCTCTATCAGATTGGTATCAGAGCCTATGGTAGAAGACCCTGGAGAGCAGATGGTTGTAAGAGAGATTGCAAGCCGCAGCTGGAGCTGAGATCTACCACCATCAATTGGTATCGAGATTATTAGGGAGGAGGCCGCATAAAACAAATGAAGAGATAAAAAGGAAAGGCAGTTTTAAGAAGATCGCTAGTTTGTATGAGAAAGCTACAGCCAAAGATTAGAAGCTGATTTGTAGTGTTTTTGTTTGAAATGAAAGAGGTATTCTTGATGTTAAGAAAGCCATCAAAGTGAAGAATATAGTGCTGCTAAAGATTGGTATGAGCATCAACTTGAAAATTTTTTTTTTTTTACAGAAATGATTGTCATAGTAAATCTATGTTGCCCTAGTTAGGGTTTGGTACATTTTTGTTGAAATTTTTAGATTACAGAAGTTATGTTTAAAAAAAAGAATTGTGAGATAACATGTGTCAAAAATTTGTTGAAAGTGATGATTTTTGAAGTTTGAAGAAAGATTGCAACAAGGGTTTCAAAAGGTTACAGCGAGTTGAAGGAAATTGTGGAAGAGTGAAGGCAGGCAAAGATTGCAAAAGTAAGGTAAGATTATTTGTTTGATTCAATGGGAAAAGCTGATAGAGTAAAGAAAGAGAAAACAAAAGATTTAGAAGAAGAATTAATAAAGGTGAAGAAAGAAAATACAAGTTTAAAATGTGAAAAGGATTTTTTAGAAAAGGAATTGGAAAAATTAAGGAAAGAGATGGGAGCAGAAAAATGTAATCTTTTAAATGAAATTAGTGATTATACAGAGGCAATTGAAGAGCTAGAAGATAGGTTAAAGTTTGTGGAACAAATATATAATTTGAAAGTGAAGGAATCGTGCAAACTTAAAGAGAAAAATAAAGAGCTTGAAGAAAAATTAAAATTATTTGATGAGGTTAAAAAGAGGAATGAAGAGTTAGAGGAAAAGTTAAGATTGTTTGAGGAGATCAAGAAAAAGAATGAAGAATTAGAACAAAGAATAAAGTTGGTTGATGATTTAAAAGAAAAGGTGAAGAAATTAGAAGAAGAGAATAGTTTATACAAAAATGAAATATCAAGATTGAATGAAGAGAATGAATGTTTGAAGACAAAGAAATCCACATGTGATGTTTCATGTAGTACAGAAGATTTGAGTTTGTCAATTGATAAATGTGTTTTTTTGAAGAAGTTTGTGATAAAAAATGCCAAAATGATAATGTTGTTAGCTGTAATGGCAATGAAATGAATGTTGGTTTAAAGATCATGGAAAGAATGGGATACAAAGGTAAAGGTTTAGGAAGGCATGATCAAGGGATGAGAGAGCCAATTAAGCCAGTAATGAGGCCAAAACATGAAGGACTTGGATATGTGACAGGTAAAGGAAATAATACAAGTGTAACCAAATTTGTTAAAGAAATGGAATGTGTGCAATGTTGTCATTGTAACAGGAAAGGACATAATAAGGATAGATGTTGGGATTTACTTCCATGCAAAATTTGTGGTTTGAAGAGTCATTCTGAAAAGACATGTTGGAACAAAGAGTGCAAGAAGGATTCTATGGCAGATTGTATGAAAATAGATTGTGGATGGGTTTACAGATCATGTTGGTAGAAAATTACAGGTATGATCAAGAACTTGTTTAAGTATAAAAGTTCGCAAGTGAAAGTTGATGGCATTCAAGCAAAGTTTTCAAAAGGCATAATTGATAATAAGTTTGAAGATGATAGAAATCATGGAAAGGTAAGACATCAAAGAAGGTGGAAAGTTACAGATAGTGAGTTTGCAGAGAAGAAGACTTTCAGTTTGAAGTTCTGAGAATTTGAAGTTTGAATGACTATCGCAGCAGTGGGATGAGAGTTCAAAAGAGTCGAGGAAAGAGATCTGCAGATCGTAGAGATGGTTTAAAGTTTGAAGACTTGGACAAAGACAAAGGAATTGTCAAGTTTGAAGATATCAAGCAGAGAAAAGGATTTGCAAAGGAAACAGTCAAGAGCAAGGAAATTTATGCAGCAGCATTTGAGGTCGAAATTAGGGGGGAGTGTTGGGAAATGTAATTTCTCCCTCAAATAAAATGTAAAAATATTAATTAAATTAGAAGTTTCTAGAGGTTCTAGCTAGACTAGAGATTAGGAATAAAGTAAATTTTGGTAATTCTATATCAGAGGCAGATGTAAACCATTTTTGTGCAAGCAATTAAATACAAATATTTTGAGCAGCAATTTGTGTTTTATTTGTGTGTGTGTTTATTCTGAATTGTTGACTTCATGTTTTCTTATTAGTGTTGATCTGTATCCATCCACCTCTATCAAATTTCATGTACTAATATTATAATTGTGTTGGAGAATTTTATTCAAAATGAAAATTCAATTTCATTATGCAAGTTCCTTAACAATGACTTTCCCTAATTTATTATCATTTTTGAAAGATATAGTTACAAAATAATCGTAACCTAGACTTATGCCATACATGTTTTCTTAATTTGTGTATTATGATAGATTTAGCTATTACTTTTCCCTTATGGATATACAATTTTTTGCCTGTGCATTTCAAATTTCACTATATACATATTTTCCTTGCACATACATTTGATACATTCAAACCAAGACACCACAACCATCATCTCCAAAACATCTACCTTATTTCCCCCTCTACCCCAAGCAATTAAATTTTTAAGCATATTTTAAGTTCAAACATATGAAAGGTTGGAAAGAACTTTTCTTCAATATCTAATTCCCATACTCTCAATTTGTGTGTAGGACAACCACTTCCATGAAATTTCAACATTATGATGTCAACATTAACTGCAAATGCAATTGCCAACATACTTGACGGCATACCCAATTTAGAGTCAGTTTTATAGGTTGCATCTATTGACTCGATTCAACCTAAAACTACAATTGTCAACTTTTGTATGCAACTATCTGATGGGACACACACGCATATTTCTCTACTACCAACACAATTCAATGAGCTTTTCTTAGAGGATGCGTTAGTTAAAGGATCTATTATCCATCTCAAAAATTACAGTTGCAGAAAGTTCACCAAATTCATGTTCGTGCATACTTTCCTTCTATTGTTTAAATCTTATTGGTTAAGCATCCACATCTCATTAATACATCTCATTGTCCTCTCATTGCAAGGAAATTTTAATTCATAATTTGGAAATAATATCTGTCTACCTTGGAATTTTACCCTACTCTAATGTGCAAAATAACTAAAAATGCAAGTGGAAAAATACTAAGAACACTTCAATGATTAGCCTAAAGAGTGATAAAAAAAGGAAATAGATGAAATAAGATGCAAATTGATTATACCTTCTTTGCTGTTGAAGACTCCTAGGTTGGCCCTTGATTTAGTTCAATTTATGTGCTCCTTGGATGGCTTTTGATGTAGCTAGATGCAAGATTGAATGTGCAAGATGATCAAAGTGGATGGCTAAATGATAGCAAGTGCTTGAGAATGCAAATTGACAACATAAGGTTGCTCAAATCAAAAAGTGTTGAAAATTCCCTTAAGGAGGGGGTATTTATAGAAGAATTTGAATTCTCTAGAGAATTCAACGGTCAAGATTCATCCAAGAAGGTCAAGATGAAGGGATATGGTGAGTTGAGAACTCACAAGCCCTCACATCTTGACATGTGGATGGTGAAGTGGCTAAGAGGAGGTGAGGTGTAAGTGAGGTGGCCAAAAGGTACATGAGGTGGAGGAAGGACAAGTACCTTCCAAGCACCTTGGGGAGTGAGAAGATTTCCTCAAAAAGAGATTCCATGTCCCCAAGTGAGAGTGAAAGGGACATTTGAGGAATTTTGGAATTCCTCAAAAATCTCCATGGGAAAAGGAGAGGTGGTTGAAAATATAAATGTGAATTAAAAATTCACATTCTTAGAAGAATCTAAAGGATAAAAGGTGAGCTCCAAAAAGGTGGGACTTGGTCACATGTGGAAGATGTGACAAGTCCAAGGTTCTAGAAGTCTTAGGATCTAGGATAAATAAATGTGAATTAAAAATTCACATGGGAAATAGGGTCAATGCTAAAAAGAGGTAAATGCAAAGATTGACTAAAAAGGTGGTGTTAAATATGGCTAATGACCTTGGTTAAGGTTGTGCAAATATTGAATTATAATAATTAATGGGAGATTAGAGGCAAGTGGAAAATGTAAGAGGATGTGACATAATCTTTGATTAAGAGGATGCGCATCATAATCATGAATTAATTAAATTAATTCAGATTAGAACAAGATCATGGAGGATGTGACAAGGAGAGAGAAAATAAAGAATTTTAAATTGATTTTAAATCAAAAAGGTAAAAATGACTAAATTTAGAGAGGAAGAAGGTGAAAAATAAAGCATTTAATTATTAAATTAAATACTTTACAGATATGAGATAAAAGGTGTAATATTAATTTAATAAATTAATATTTAATATGATAGATCAAAAGGGAGTAAATTTAATCATATGAGAGTAATTAAATTTAGATGTCTACATTTTTCCCCTCTTCGAAATATTGTTAGGATAATAGTGTTTCAAAGAAAAATAAAATGCAAATGAAGTAGGAAATGATAGATGGTGATGCCCCTAGCATGGAAAAGGTTAATGATGCCCCAATGATCAAGCTGAAGGAATGAGGGAATGGCAGGAGGGTATGCCCCCTTGAGAGGGCAGTTGGGAGAGAAAAAATGGGGTCCCCAGATGGCATCTCGATAGGATGAAAAGGACACCATTGGATAGAACTCAAAAAACCAAGCAATTTTAGTTTTTGAACGGAGGTGATTCGACGCACGGTTTGCAAATGGCAGCCTCGGGAAGTTAAGGATTAGTTGGAGGAAAAAAAAAAAGTTAAATGAAAGGTAAAAATACCTTTTTAGAAGAAGGGGGTTAAAAAGGTAATTTTAAAAATTACCTTAGTCATTTTCACTATAGCATTTGAGAGGAGGAGAAGAGAGGAGAGAAAGGGAACGAAGAGGAACAATGCCGACAGACAATGACACGGAGATTGTGCACCGGGCAGACGAGGTGTGTGGATTATACAACAAGCGCGCGGGCGAACAGCATGTGAGTGATAACAAAACCCATTAATTGAATTTTCGCATTTTTCACATGTTATTTGATAAATTTTGGAAAGTTGAAAACATGGGTTTTTTTAATGAGCAAAATTAAAAAACTGGGTCGGGATTAGGTTGTTAAAAAAAAAGTCAAAAGCAGTGAAAAATTAGGGGGGGATGAAAAAAAAGGGTAGGGCATAAGCGCCCCTACCTAGGGTGCCGCCGCCATGGCTGAGGGCGAAGCCACCCTAGGCACAGCGAAGGCACCCTAGCCGTGGGTAGGGGCACCCCGGCCGAGGGCGGAGCCGCCCGCCTACGGGCAAGCGGTGCTGCCCGTCTGTGGATAGGCGAAGCCGCCCCGGCTAGGGGATGGTGTCACCCGACTACGGCTGGGCGGAGCCGCCCCGACTGGGGGGCGGTACCACCCGACTGCGCCCGGGCGGAGCCGCCCCAGCCGGGGGCAATGCCGCCCGATTGCGGCCATGCAAAGCCACCCTAGCTGGGGGCGGTGCTGCCCGACTGCAACCAGGCGGTGTCACCCGGCTACGGACAGGTGGAGCCGCCCCAGCAAGGGACGGTGCCACCCAACTGCAGTCGGGCGGTGCTGCCCGGTTGTGAATGGGTGGAGTCACCCAAGCCGGCGGCAGTGCTGCCTGGCAGGGGCGGACCCTCCCGCGGCAGGGGCCGCCTGGGGTGGAACCACCCTAAGGACATAACCGCCCCGACAGCAGGTGGACTCGCCCGGGGAGGGAGCGCCTGGCCAAAGGGCAGAGCTGCCCCGTCAATGGGCGGAGCTAACCCAACTGGGGAGGAAGGAAAGAAGGATTCAAGGGGGAAGAGAAGGGGAAAAGAGAGGAAAAAAAAGAAATAGAAAGAAGAGAAAGATGAGAAATGAAATAATGAGAAATTTTTGTGCGTGCAAAGTTTTGAGCAGATATGAGTACATGAGCGACGATCAGAGGTGATGGTCGTGTCAATAGTAGCGATGAACGGGGAGGATCAAGTAGTGTTGGATCATGCAGGTTTGGGTCACTGTATTTAGTTTCCAGTGGTCAAAGCGCATCCGGCGATGTTGACAGCGTTGATAGAGAGATGGAGCTCAGAGACATCCACATTTCATCTCCCTATAGGAGAGATGACCGTGACATTAGAGGATGTGTGGCACATCCTAAGGCTATTGATAGTCGGCTAGTTAGTGAGCGAGGTGGTGTCCACAGGGGTGGAGTTACAAGAGACTATGAGAGTATTGTTTGGTCACGAGGAGCTGCCCCTGGTGAAGGGGCAGTTGGATTTGGACCAGTGTTTGGTAGTGGGGGTGCCAGCCTTACCGTTGTTCATGTGTGGCCTGATTAGTGAGATATTGTTGCCAAATCGGAGTAGACGTACATGTAGCCTGTGTTATATGGAGGTGATTCGACACATTGTTGAGTGGTGAGGGGGGTCATTTTCATGGGGGTCCTGTGTATTGGCTCATCTGTACAAAGATATTGATGGGATTTGTTACCAGAGGATAGCGAGTTTGACACATATGACACTGCTGCAGATTTGGGCATGGGAGCATATTGCAGTGACTAGGCCAAGAGTGGTGAGAGCGGGGGCAGTGGATGATCACAAGCCCATTGCGTGGGAGTATGGGGAGGCGATAGGTTGGATTTTGTACTATGAGATGCAGGGAGAGATGGAGGGGTGGAGGAGAGCATTTGATTATCTGCATCCGAGGGACATAGAGTGGTGGCCATATAGGTCGCGTCAGTTTAGGGGATAAACGGATACAAGGAGATAGGAGGGTTACTTCCTGAGTGGGTGTTTTATTATTGGAACTTTGCTATGCATAGTAGAGTCGCATCGATCAGACAGAGTGTTGAGGTAGTTTGGAGTGATACAGGATATTCCGACGGTGTCTATCATGTTCCGGCGGTCTAGTAGAGAGATACCATGGGGAGGCCACATAGCACCAGGTATAGCTAGGGTGTCATGGAGGGCAGCAGGACAGGTGCCTT
Organism: Sequoia sempervirens; assembly: GCA_007258455.2. Classification (NCBI taxonomy): domain Eukaryota; kingdom Viridiplantae; phylum Streptophyta; class Pinopsida; order Cupressales; family Cupressaceae; genus Sequoia; species Sequoia sempervirens. The sequence continues at coordinate 738,779,665 of VDFB02193867.1, forward strand.
ATCCAGGGAGAGTTGGAGGAGAGCAGGTGTCGGTGGTGACTAAGTGATACCGAAGGTGGTTCCAAAATAGGTTATAGGAGAGGATTACTCATGTGCAGCTGATTTTGAGGGTAGTGGGTGTCAGACCAGAGGATGAGCAGAGACTACGGAGAGAGAGGAGAGGAGGGGTGCAGTAGCAACGAGAGGAGGTGGTAGTGGTAGATCAGGGGGGATAGGAGGAGCCCGAGGGGGATGAGACAGAGCAGGCAGGTAGAGCAGGGAGGAGGAGGAGGAGACATCAGAGGCAAGGTCAGAGAGAAGGTCAGTAGTAGGGGAGGGGGTAGCCACAGAGAGCCCAGGGGGGGTAGCGGGTGGAGGAGGTGATGGTAGGGGCAAGAGATGCATCAGAGGAGGGGAGGAGACAGTTTGTGGTAGGATGACATGGTCAGCCACGGCGGTTGCAAGTTCGGCTGACTACAGAGAGTCACAAGGCTCGATAGGAGCAGGAGGGCAGAGAGGATGAGGATGTTAGAGCAGCACCAGAGGAGGAGAGGAGGTCAACACGATGTCGATTCATGGTTGAGAGACAGGGACAGGCGGGACAATTCTGGGTTCGCCAGATTATGGATGACTGTGAGGGGCGACAGGAGCAGGGGGGTAGGGAGGAGCAGGCAGAGTAGGTGGATGAGGAGGATGAGATAGAGCAGGTGGTTGGGGAGGATGATGCAATGGACGTAGACAGGGATGTGGTGGAGGGGCTATTATGGCGGCAGGGTCATTAGCTGTGGTTTCTTATGTGGTACCAGAGGATCCCATTGTTCAGGCGAGAGGAGAAAAGGCGAGATTACAGATTGCAGAGCGGAGAGTGAGGGCTCTTAAGGCTGAGCTATCCAGAGTACAGTGAGAGGCATTTAGAGATTATGATGCCATTGCTTTCTAGCTAGGGGGAGCGGTGAGGGAGAGAGACAAGGCATAGACAGAGCTAAAAATGATGCAGGGTGAGCTGACCAATGTGACATGGGACCGCGATAGATTGTAGGCAGAGGTCATGGTTTTACAAGCCAGGGGGAGCCAGAGGGGAGGATAGAGCAGGGGGCAGATCAGGGGACAGGATGTACTGGTCAGTAGTCGGGAGATCTCTAGTGAGACTGGGATGAGCTTCAAGACAAAGTACATTGCCTTGAGCAGGCAGTTGGAGAGATGGGGCTGATGTAGGAGAGGGAGGAGGAGGCCAGAGAGCAGGCACAAATTATGCAGGCTGAGAGGGATGTAGCACAGGCGCAGGTGCAGGAAATGGAGGTGGAGAGGGATGTGGTGCAGGCGCACATTCAGAGTGAGCGAGCATTGGTAGAGGCAGAGATACAGTCACTACAGAGAGGGAGAGATGAGGCAGTAGTAGAGGTAGCGACTCTCCGGAAAGAGCGAGATTCAGCAGAGCTGAGAGCATAGGCTCTTCAAAGGGATAGGGATGCAGTAGTGACTCAGGCACAGGCGGCTCAGAGGGAGAGAGATGCAGCAGAGATATGGATACAGACTCTACAGGCAGAGAGGGATGTCGCGATGGCTCATGCAGCGGCAGGTCAGGGTGGGGGTGGGATGCCAGGAGCAGATATACAGGTTGTAGAGAGAGAGAGAGATGCAGCGGTGGCACAAGCAGTGGCTGCGGAGGAGATGAGGGGATGATTATAGGAAGAGCTGGCACAGAGCTGGCTGGCTCAGGAGGCATGGGAGCAAGAGAGGAGAGTCATTACAGGGACCGAGATAGGTATCGTCAAGAGCAAAATTCTGCTAGGGTCCAGGTTGCGGAGTGAGAGGAGAACATGAGAGAGGCAGGATTTTGGATGGTGGCATATTATCATGTGGTTCCTTATCCAGCACAGTGGACATTCCCTTATACCCGATAGACACCTCAAAGGCCAGCGTCGTCTCAGTCATTGGGGACATGGACCCAAGGTTACAGTGATTCACCAAGGGTTTCACCAGGCAGGGGAGCAGTACCTGATTCTCCACAGAGATTAGATGTGGGGAGTTCATTTAGTAGATGACAGGATACTATGTTTTTGATAGATGCAGGGTAGATGGATAGTGCAGAGGTGTAGTGGATATATGCAGGACCTTGTACTAGTTTTTTGATTAGATGATTTTTGTATACAATGGTCACAGATTGTGATAACATCGACGACATTATTATATGTTAGTTTTGACTATGAGATATACTTGGACTTGTGGTATATTTATATATATGATAGCTCTTATTGACCTCATGTTTTTTACGTGTGTGATTCATATGTGGACGGTCATATAATGGAAATTATCTATGATGACTTTTGTGGATGTTATATGTATGGATGTCTTTATATATATATAATGTATGATGGTGATGCAGGATGTAGTGTATGATGATTTTTGTTTTCATGGATGATGAATGCACATGTTTGAGATAGATGTGGATATGCTTATGATGACGCAGAAAATGCTTATGTTTTATATGTTTATGATGGTTATGTGCATGTGCGACTAATATGTAGGGTGTAATGGATGGTGATTTTTGTTCCCATGTATGATGAATACCTATGTTATATGATGTACATGTGTAAGATAGATGGGGATATGCTTATGATGACATGAAAAATGTTTCTATTTTATATGATTATGATGGTTATATGTATGTTCGACTAATATGTGTGATGCGAGATGTAATGGATGTATTATGACGGTATTGGTGGTGGACCTAACACTTGACATTGCAGGTGGCGATATTATGGATGAACCTAAGATAGTGTGTAAATGTATGGATCTAAAATGCAATTATTTCATTATAAGTGTCCATAGGGTTGTAGGTGATAGTGGAAGATGCATGCAGACATGGTGTGAGTGTGCACCTGTCAAAACCTTTTAGTATCCTGAGAAGAATAGGGGATGGAGGAGAAATATTTGCACAACCAAAATCAAAGGATGAATGTAATGCAATGGTGATGATTATGAAATGCAATCCTAATATGATTTTCCATCTTCAGAGTACTGATTTTTGCTAAAGCATAAGACATCCAGCGCCAGGGTATGTAGAACCAAGGCGTATTAGTGTCTAATGCATGAAACAAACACAATAGTCAAGAAGGCTATCCCAACACCCCAAAGTCACAAAGAAAGACTTTGGTCGGGCCAGGTATTGAGATAACCACAAGCACAAAAGGATGTCCCAACATCACACAAGACCTCGGAGATCTTGGTGGGTACTATGTGGGACAACCAAGAAGACACAATCAAACAAAAGATCAAGATATGCCCCTATGTAGACCAATCAAAACATGCCATAATATGATGGATTATGGCAGCCTTGACGAGTGATGATAGGGAGCTCAAATGATAAACAAAATCCAAAAGCACCAATAAATCGCAATCAATTTCAAATGTTCGTTGCCATAGGATCAAGGTAATAGATGGGATTGATGAGGTCTGTTAGGAAGGATGCATCCTATTGAGACCTATGATGAATAATAAGTGAAAAGATCGATATGATGTAGGATATTCAAAACTGATTGGATTTGTTGATACAAGTGGATCTTGTTTGTTAAGAACCAGCTAGATAAGGGTATAGCTTGACGACTCGACACAAGAGAGACAACCTAAAGACCTAGGGGCTCGGGGGCCGATCAGATATTAGCCTTGCCTATGTGAAAGCACAGAGCCCTTGTAGTTCACAGAAAAAGACCATGGACAAAATGGAAAGAAGACAATGGTGACCAATGATGAAGGACACAAAACACGACAGACAAATGCCCCGGGGGAGGATTAAATGACCAACCTTGCCTACGTGAAAGCGCAAGGGCAACGTAGTTCGATGAAAAGACCATGGATAAAAGCGAAGAGGGACTGGTGAACATGAAGTGATGGAGGACCAAAACAAGTTGATCCAAAATGCCCCGGGGGCAGATCGAATGATCAGCCTTGCCTACGTGACAGCGTAGGGGCAACGTAGTTCGATAAAGGACAAAAGTGAAGCGAAAGGATGAGATCTATATGGAGACCGACACGATGATGATCCTATATGGTGACACAGACCGACCGACAAAGACATAAGCTCAAAGTGGGATATTAAAATGCTTAGGATGAGGGATAGGCAAGATGGGTCATCCAATGCTCCATCAATAAATACCAAACGGCCTAGACTGAGGTGGGTAAGGACGATAGTGCGGATGAAAGCATAAAATAACTAGGATATCAGGTAGATAATGATTAAGCCCTCTACGGATGACGCCTATCACCAGGTTTTCACCATCCATACTTATCCAAGGTGCCACCAAGAGGTGGTTTTCACCACAGGATGGATTTATTTTTCTTTACTATTTTTTGGATTTTTTATTACTTTTTTTTTTTTTTTTGATTTTCTGATTTGGGTGGGTTTACCAAACAGACTTAGGCATAGAACCTCTTCAGATGGAGGATATTGACGGGTTCGTCAAGGGGATCACCTTCAAGAGTAGTCAACCTGTAGGCCCCCAGATCCATATTTGGTAGCTATGATATAAGGCCCTAATCAGTTTGCCTCAAATTTTCCCTTTTTATCATGATCCAGTTGAGTGTGTTGGTTTTCTTTGAGAACAAGCTCACCAACCTAGAATTTTCTAGGATGGACCTTTTTATTGTAATTACATTTGAGGTGATTTTGGTATGCTTGTAGGTGATCATAGGCTTTTATTCTTCGTTCGTCCAGTAATTTCAGCTATGTGAGTCACGCAACACAAGCATCTTCTTCGTTGATAAGATTCTTTAGAGAAATCCTCAGTGATGGAAGCTCAACTTTGATTAGCAAGATGACTTCAGCACCATATACTAAAGAATAGGGGGTAGCGCCTATTGGGGTGCGGATGGATGTACGGTATGCCCAGAGGGCAGGATGAATATGGAGGTGCCAATCTTGGCCAGTGTTATTGACAACCTTTTTGAGGATGTGGATGAGGGTCTTGTTGGTTGCTTCTACCTGACCATTGTCCTAAGGGTAATAAGGCGTTGACCAACGATGTTGGATATGGAAGGTGTCACAGAGGTGTTTCATGGCTTGGTTTTTGAAGGGTTTTCCATCATCAGAGAGGATGGTAGATGGGATACCATATCTGCAGAGAATATGGTAAAGGATAAATTTAGAGATTTGGACAAGAACAAGAATGCAGTAAATGATGGCATGACAGACACTAAACACGTCCAAGTGGCTAATACATCCAAAAAATAACAACTGTCTATACCCAACGCCACTCCGCCCTGAACGGGGCGGCTCCGCCCTCAGCCATGGCGGTGGCACCCTAGGTAGGGGCGCTTATGCCCTGCCCTTTTTTTTCTTCCCCCCCTGATTTTTCATTGCTTTTGACTTTTTTTAACAACCTAATCCCAACCCAATTTTTTAATTTTGCTCATTAACAAAACCCATGTTTTCAACTTTCCAAAATTTATCAAATAACATGTGAAAAATGAGAAAGTTCAATTAACGGGTTTTGTTATTACTCACATGCTGTCTGCTTGCTCGCCTGTTGTATAATCCACGCACCTCATCCGCCTGGTGCACAATCTCTATGTCATTGTCTGTCAGCATCATTCCTCCTCGTTCTCTTTCTCTCCTCTTTTCTCCTTCTCTCAACTACTACAGTGAAAATGACTAAGGTAATTTTTAAAATTACCTTTTTAACCCCCTTCTTCTAAAAAGGTATTTTTTACCTTTCATTTAACTTTTTTTTTCCTCCAACTAATCCTTAACTTCTCGAGGCTTCCATTTGCAAACCGTGCATCGGATCACCTCCATTCAAAAACCAAAACTGTTTGGTTTTTCAAGCTCTATCCAATGGTGTCCTTCTTTTTCTCCTATTGAGACGTTGTCTGGGGACCCCCTTTTTCTTCCCCAACCACCCTCTCAAGGGGGCATACCCTCCTGCCATTCCCTCATTCCTTCAGCTTGATCATCAGGGCATCATTAACCTTTTCCATGCTAGGGGCATCACCATCTATCATTTCCTCCTTCATTTGCATTTTATTTTTCTTCGAAACACTGTTATCCTAACAATATTTCGAAGAGGGGCAAAATGTAGACATCTAAATTTAATCACTCTCATATGATTAAATTTACTCCCTTTTCGTCTATCATATTAAATCTTAATTTATTAAATTAATATTACACCTTTTATCTCATATCTGTAAAGTATTTAATTTAATAATTAAATGCTTTATTTTTCACCTTCTTCCTCTCTAAATTTAGTCATTTTTACCCTTTTGATTTAAAATCAATTTAAAATTCTTTATTTTCTCTCTCCTTGTTACATCCTCCATGATCTTTCTCTAATCTGAACTAATTTAATTAATTCATGATTATGATGTGCATCCTCTTAGTCAAAGATTATGTCATATCCTCCTACATTTGCCACTTGCCTCTAATCTCCTATTAATTATTATAATCCAATATTTGCACAACCTTAACCAAGGTCATTAGTCATATTTAACACCACCTTTTTAGTCAATCTTTGCATTTACCTCTTTTTAGCATTGACCCTATTTCCCATGTGAATTTTTAATTCACATTTATTTATCATAGATCCTAAGACTTCTAGAACCTTGGACTTGTCACATCTTCCACATGTGACCAAGTCCCACCTTTTTGGAGCTCACCTTTTATCTTTTAGATTCTTCTAAGAATGTGAATTTTTAATTCACATTTATATTTTCAACCACCTCTCCTTTTCCCATGGAGATTTTTGAGGAATTTCAAAATTCCTAAAATGTCCCTTTCACTCTCACTTGGGGACATGGAATCCCTTTTTGAGGAAATCTTCTCACTCCCCAAGGTGCTTGGAAGGTACTTGTCCTTCCTCCACCTCATGTACCTTTTGGCCACCTCACTTACACCTCACCTCCTCTTAGCCACTTCACCATCCACATGTCAAGATGTGAGGGCTTGTGAGTTCTCAACTCACCATAGCCCTTCATCTTGACCTTGTTGGATGAATCTTGACCATTGAATTCTCTAGAGAATTCAAATTCTTCTATAAATACCCCCTCCTTAAGGGCATTTTCAACACTTTTTTATTTGAGCAACCTTATGTTGTCAATTTGCATTCTCAAGCACTTGCTATCATTTAGCCATCCACTTTGATCATCTTGCACATTCAATCTTGCATCTAGCTACATCAAAAGCCATCCAAAGAGCACACAAATTGATCTAAATCAAGGGCCAACCTAGGAGTCTTCAACAGCAAGGAAGGTATAATCAATTTGCATCTTATTTCATCTATTTCCTTGTTTTATCACTCTTTAGGCTAATCCTTGAAGTGTTCTTAGTATTTTTCCACTTGCATTTTTAGTTATTTTGCACATTAGAGTAGGGTAAAATTCTAAGGTACACATTTCTCATTGCTTCCACCCACTTAGTGAAGTATTTAGTGGCAGTAATTATGAATGTATGATCGTCGGATGATGGTGGGTAAATCTTGTGAATCAAGTCGAAACCCCATTGAGAAAAGAGTCATGGTGCTAAGAGGGGTTGAAGATCTTGTGCTGGGGCATGAATCAAATTTGCATGCTGTTGGCATGGAAGGCACTTCTTCACAAATTCGCAAGCATCATGTTCCAATGTAGGCCAATAATATCCAGCCTGTAGGATCCTTTTGGCCAGAGCCATACCATTTGAGTGAGCTCCACAAATACCACCATGTACCTCTGTTAGTGCCGCATAGGCCTCAGTGTCATTCAAACATCTAAGGAGGATTCCATCATACCCGCGACGATAAAGCGTATCACCAGCAATGATGTATCAAGAAGAGTGATGGATAAAGGATTTGCGTTGGTTGCGTGTAAGTTTTGGGGGTATGATATTATCATGGAGATAAGTATATAAGTCTTGATACCAAGGCGAGGTGGGACCTACAATATCGCACACCATATCAGTCTCAGGAACATCATATGTAGGGATTAAAAGTTGTTCAACAAGAAACTCACATTTTGTTCGGTCTTTAGGCATGTCAATCAGGGAACCAATAGTGGCCATTGCATTTGCCGCTTTATTCTGTACCCAAGGGATTTGGTCAAACTATATGAAGGTGAAATATTTCTTGAAATCATCCACCATGTGTTTATAGGGTAACAGTTTATCATCTTTCGTGAAAAATTCATCATTAACTTGTCTAATGACTAGCAAAGAATCACCAAAGACTTTCAAATGAGTTATGTGCCACTGCTTTGCAATTTTGAGGCCGGTGAGGAGAGCTTCGTACTCTGCCATATTGTTGGTACATGGGAATGCTATCCTGAATGATTTTGGGATGTAGTCACCTTGAGGGGTAACTAATAAAATTCTTGCACCAGATCCACTATGAGTGTATGAGCCATCGAAATATAGCGTCCAAGCTGGTGCTTCTATAACTGTGTAGATTTCTTCATCTGGGAATTCAGTGTCTAGCGGGTAGGCATCTACTAATGGTGCCTCAGCCAATTGATCAGCTATGACCTATCCTTTTATGGCTTTTCGCTCTACATATTCTATGTCAAATTCACTTAGGAGCATGACCCATTTGGCCATGCGGCCAGTCAAAGTGGTTATAGATAACAAATACTTCAGGGGATCAATTTTAGCGATTAATTTGACTAGATGGCTGAGCATGTAATGACAGAGTTTCTATGTGCTGAAGACTAGCGCAAGGCAAGCTTTTTTCATGGTGGAGTAATTTAACTCATAGCCAACCAATGTTTGATTGATGTAGTAGATTTCCCTTTCTTTGAAGGACTCATCATGTTGTGCCAACAATGCCCCTAGTGTGACTGAAGTAGTAGAGATGTAAAGCAGGAGGGGTTTTCCTAGAATAGGCGGCATCAAGATTGGTGGATGAGCTAAATATTCCTTAATTTTGTCGAAACCCATCTGACACTGCTGGGTCCATCGGAAGGTGGAGTCTTTCTTCAAAAGATGGGTGAATGGCTGACATTTATCTGCTAGCTGGGCTATGAACCAATAGATGGACTGCATCTTCCCCTATAAACTTCTTAACTGCTTCAGATTGCGTGGAGGTGGCATGTCTAGGATATCCTTTACCTTGGTAGGATCAACTTCAATACCCCTTTGGGAGACTATAAAACCCAACAATTTTCCTGATGTAACCCCAAAGACGCACTTTTTTGGATTTATTCGCAACTTGTAATGTTCTAACCGTTCAAAGATCTGCTTCAGGACAATAGGATGTTATGCTCGTATTTTTTATTTTCCTAGCAAGTCATCAACATAATCCTCCATGATAATATGGATGAGGTCATGGAAGATGACTGTCATTGCCCTCTAATATGTTGCCCCTGCATTCTTGAGACCAAAGGGCATAACATAGTAACAAAAAGTACCCCAAGGTGTTGTGAAGGTGGTCTTATGTTGGTCCTCAGGTGCAATTCGGATTTGATTATAACCAGAGAAGCCATCCATAAGGGAGAGCATCTCGTGTCTTGCTGTGAGGTCAACCAACATGTCAATGTTAGGTAGAGGAAAGTCATCTTTTGGGCAAGCCTTATTAAGATCCCTAAAGTTTGTGCAGACCTAAATGTCTCCATTTGGTTTGGCAACTGGTACTATATTGGAGATCCACTCAGAGTAGTCAATTGGTCTAATAAAACCTGCCTCTAGTAACTTTTCCAATTCTTTTTTGACTAATAATGCAACCTATGGATGCATCTTATGGAGCTTTTGTTTGACAGGCTTGGCATCTGAGCGAACGTCTAAATGGTGAACCACTAAGGCAGGGTCTAAACCTGGCATGTCTTAATATGACCAAGCAAAGTTGATGACTCCCTCTTGGAGTAGCTGCATGATAATGGGATACTCTTGTTCTAAGAGTGACTTAGCCACATAGGTGATTTTAGGATTTTTAGCAGTACCCAGATTAACTTCTTGAGTCTCTTCAATTAGAATGGATGATCAAGCGGATAACTAAGTTCCTAGAAGGGGGAGATGAACATCTCCATCTTATGGTGCCTCTTCAATGTTTTTTCCATCGGATGTGTCCTTTATTTTTACTTTTTCAAGGTCAGGAAGCGCCTCAGGGAGGTTTTCACTAGATGACCATTTTTTACTTTTTTTATTCTTATTTTTGCAACTGGAGTGTTCATCCTCCCCCAATCCCATATGGTTGACATATGTATCCACAGACATATTGACAGGTGTGGTATTATGTAGGTCCCAATCAATAAGTTCAGGGTGACAAATGGATAGGCTAATGGTGTAGACAGATAGGCATTCGAACATGGATGATAAGTCGGTGTGATCAATGTCATCATACGCAAGTATGATGGATTCCTCCTCGGGTATGTCTTCCAATGAGCCATCGTCCACGGTGATACTATTGGAAGTATTAGATGATGTTGCTGGGCTTTTCTATTTTCTGTCATACCCAATGCCTATGTTTTTTGGTAGTTTTGGTGTATCAATAGGTTGCAACCACCCTTGTTCTTCTTTACCTAGGCCTCTGCCTTGGTAGTTATATTTTTCTGCAAACTTAGCTGACCATGGATATGCTTCCTAAAAATATTCCTTTAGAGGAGGGTCTGGCTAGGGTTCTTCTCGGTAGACCCATTGGCTTATGTCCTCTTCTGGTGCATCTATCTTGAGACTTGGGGATCTGAAAGTGGTGGTAGGGGGATCTGAAAGTGGTGGTAGGGATGTCTTTACCACTGAAGGTGATAGTCTTGTCTTCCTTTTGTGTAGCATGTGAAGATTGACCATACTCATGTGGTGACGGTGGCATGGTTGCTACATTGAGAGCCATATGCATTTCATATTCACCACACCCTTTGTCAATGATCTGGACTTCGGTGACCGTGGGATTAGTGGTGGAGGATGGAGTGGTCATCGAAGTGGAGGGTGGATTAGCGAATGATGAGTGGGATGCCCCCATTTCAACCTCGGGACAATAATGTAAATGGGGAAATGATGCTTCTAAAGCGTAGCAATATTCAAATGGTTGGGGGTCAGCATAGATGGTGACTTCTTGTCCATTGACAGGGAATTTTAGGCACTGATGGTACGTGGAGGGGACAACTTGCATAGCATGGAGCCACGGGTGGCCCAGGAGGAGATTATATGGTAAGTCTAGATCAAGGACATGACAGGTAGTATATTGAAGCACAGGTCCCACTTGGATAGGAAGATTGATAATTCCTTCTAAATTTCTTTCTGCATTATCATAGGCTTTGATTGTGATGATCTGGTTACTTAAGTCCGCTTTAGTATACCCCACCTATTTTATGAATTTCAAAGTACACAAATTGAGGGCAGAGCCATTATCTACCAAGACTCTTTTTATTTTATGGCGAGCAACCACGACTTCGATATGTAGGGGGCGATTATGATTGACATTGATGTTTGGCATATCATTTTGGCTGAAGTGCAGTTGATGAGATAAAGCTAAATGGCCCACCAAAGCTTGGAATTGTGTGGGGTCGATGTCATTTGGCACATGGGTTTCCTGTAGGGTTCTATTGAGGATTTCTTGATGTACCGGGGAAGACTTAAGCAAATCCAAAATGGATATATGAGTAGGGGTCTTTCTTAAGTGATCAAGGATATTGTACTGAGAGCTTATAGGAGTTGATTGGGTGGGTGCAGAGGCTGCAGGGATAGTGATGTGGGCTCGTCGTGTAGTAAAAGCACATTTAGGGTCTTTGGCTTTAACATGTATCATGGATACCCGGGGTTCCACCTGCTCAATGTAATGAATAACACCCTCGTAATTGAAAGGCACATTCTTGTAGCTCACATTATTTGTGTTGTTTCCTTGGGGATTACTGTTAGATGTGCTTGGGTCTTGATTATGGTTCGGAAAGGCGTTTTGATATATCTATAATTGAGCATTTGAAGACGAAGCTTGACTGGGATCAACCTTGATATCACCTCAATCAATGAGATCTTGAACGTAGTTTTTCAGACCCTGACACTTATTCAAAGAGTGTCCCTTGATTTTATGGAACTCACAATACTCATTTTCCTTAAACCATGCAGGCTTGGGTTTGGACTCGTCAAATGGTTTGGTGATAGGGTACGTGATGGGGTAATTGATTTGTAGCAACTTATTAAAAACAACATTCAGAGGCTCTCCTAATTGGGCGTATTGACGTTTGGTGCTCCCCTGATTATTCTGGTTTGACTATTGAGGAGGACGAGGTGCCCCCTGTGGTACAGATATGGCGTTGGGTACAGACGGTTGTTGTTTTTGGGATGTATTAGCCACTTGGACATGTTTAGTGTCTATCACGCCATCATTTACTGCATTCTTATTCTTGTTCCAGAATCGTGGTTTATCACCAAATGACCTCTCTTTATCCTAACTATGTATTTTGATGTGTCCTTTGGCAATAAGGGCACGTTCAAGGATGGGTCCCTTTTCCACTATCTCCATGAAAGTGGTGACACAATGTAACCTAAAATTATGAGCCATGTCAAGATGAGAGTTTTCCACGAAAAGAGTGACCATGTCTTTTTCTTTCAGAGGGGTCTTCATTTGGCTTGCTAATGCACACCACCATTGTAGGTAGCTAGTAAAGGTTCCCCCCTCACGTTGTTTCTCTTTGAGGAGATCTAATGTGTTTGTATCCTTCTCCAAATTGAAATAGAAGTAAGATACAAACTTTTCTGATAGGTCTGCAAAAGTTTTTATGGACCCTTTTTCAATAGTCATGAACCAATCTAGGGCGTGGCTTGCCAAGCTTCATGGGAACAAGCGCAAGAGATAGTTGTCATTGTACATGACTTCTTGACACTAGTAGTAAAAATCTTGCAAGTGAGCCTTAGGGTCTTTGTTCCCCTTGTATTTTTCAAATTTTGGTATCTCAAAATGTTTAGGAAACGAGATTAATGAGATGGAGGGATCAAATGGATATGGGCATATGTCTTCAAATTTGAATGTTTGTTTGGTAGCCCCGGATTGAAGGTCTTTCAGAGTGGCTTTGATTTCCAACAGATCTAAATTGGCCGATGGTAGGTTGGGGGGATATTGATGATAGGATAATAAAGGATCCTGCTGAGGAAGCGTCAGATTGTTGAAATACGGATTTGGATGGTTAGATGATGATATGCCTTGCTGGTAAGACAGGGGATTTTTTTGATACGATGGCTGTTGTTGTGGGGTATAGTACAAATTTTTTTGATAAAAGTGTGGGGGAGGTTGTTGAGGAGCTTGGATGGGATGTTGTGTATTGGTTCGTTGGTGTTGAAGGTATTGTTGTGATTGTTGGGAGGTTGCATAAAGCGGTTGTTGGTGAAATTGTTGCTGATTGTGATAGTAGTAGTGTTGGGGAGGTTGTTTTTGTGACGTCAAATGTTGTATGGGCCGAGATGGGGTATTGTGTTGTGGTTGAGCCTGCGGACACAAAATGGATGCGAGAAAGGGGGATATGGTCTGAGCAATAGGTCGAGATGGATTGCCTTGTGGTTGGTAGGGTGGTTGTTGTGAAGAGGCAAAAGTATTATGTATAGGTTGTTGCTGATGAGATGGTTGAGGTAGCGTAGAAGTGTTTTACAAAGGGGGTTGTTGGGTACCACCCAAAACGCTCACCTAGGGTGCGCCTTGTGGAGGTAATTGAGGTGGAATGTTAGATTGATGAACCTGCTGAGATGGTAGATTTGTGGTCCCAAGAGGAGGAAGTGATGGGGTAAAGGATGTTCCCTCAATGTTGACTATAGGTTGATTCGGAGGAGGGGGTGTTGTTAACGTTAATGGCGGAGGTTGTGGAACATTTTGTGGCATACCATAGGCAAAAGGATTATTGGGATCAGACACTTGAGGACCTCCCATAACTGAGGTCAAAGCGTGTGGGGGATAGTTAACCTAATAAAGAATGACATTGCCAAATTCAGGTTGATGCCAACCCTCAACTGGCAGAACATTGGGGAAGTATGAACCTTCTAGTGCATTTTGTGAACCTTGGAGTACGTTAGATGGGGCACCCCTATATTTGGACAAGTCAACATTCGAGGGAGGTTTGACACCCTTCTCAATTAGGTGGGCCAAGATTTCTTCTCCATGTTGTTCAAGCAGACGGTCAATCATCTACACATTGGTGGAATTACTAAAATGTTCCTCAAGTGTGAGTTCAAGTTGATTAGCCATACTCTCTTCACCGTGTGGTGAGTTGTTCTGATTTTTGGTGTTAGAGTGTGATGAAGTACCATTATGAGTATCGTGAGGGATGCTAGTACCCTTGTTAGGATCTGATGAGACATTCATTGTGTTGTTGGGATCTTGAGGGTTGTTTGATTGGGCATTCTGGGCTTGATGGTTGGCCATTTTCTTTGCCTGTGATCGGGTCTAAACGGGCATGCAAATGTGCTATGAGTGGATTATAGAAATTCTTTTGACGAATAATTTGATTGTGATTTGGATGAGATCTGTTTTGGATGGGGTTTGGATTTGGATCAGACTTTGTTTAGATATATTGGATTGGATCGGATTTGGATTTGGCAAGATTGGATTTTGATTGGATTGGATTGAATTAGTAAAATCAATATGATAGAATTGGTTGAATGGATGTGATTTGATTGATTGGACAATTTGATCGAATGATTAGTTTTGATAGATTTGGATTATTGGATGGGTATGATTGGATGATGAAAGATGTGAGAGAGACCTTAAGTTTGATCAAAATAAGTTACCCTTAGTGACCTAGAGCTTTGATTGATTAAGAGGATGATTACGGCCCCAAATCCACCTTAAGATAAGAATGGATTGATTGGGTCGAGGATGATAACTTACAACACCGAATTCACCTCAAGATGGAAGCGAATTGATTGGAGTCAAAGTTAAAGACTAATAATCAAATTCAAGTGTTATGGTCAATTTGGGTAACCACTTTATAATACAAGTTTAAGTCCATTTGGTTATGAGTGGTGTTTGGTGATGTAAAATGATGATGTTCGATAAGTGATGGTGTGAACCTTTGAACAGAATATGAGGAAATTAGAATGAACGGGTGGATTGAAGATGATTGTGGAGAATGAATAAGGATTTAGAATGGTTAACAAAGATTTGGAGTGATAGGATGGAGGTTTAAACAGATCAAATGGAGGTTTTGGGAGACTTAAAGTGACGAACGGAGACTTGGGATGATGAGATAATGGTTGGGAATGATTAAATGATGGTTTAGAGGCTAAACAGATCCAAATGGGGCAATTTCAGGTGTTTAGGAGGGAAAATCTGCCCCTCTGCAGCAAAAATTAGGGGTGTTGACAGCTTTCTGCAGTAAATTAGGGGCGCTTCCACCTTTCTGCAGCAAATAGAGGGTGCTTCCACCTTTCTACAGAAAAATAGAGGGTGCTTCCGCCTTTCTGCAGCAAAACAGGGGGTGCTTCCACCTTTCTGCAGTAAGACAAAGCTTGGTTTTGATGGTAATGGCTATGGCAAGGACTCAAAATGATAAAGTAAGGCCAAAGTATCAAAGATTTCATGAGTTTTTTTCACAAGAAAACCCTTCAAGCAAGCACAATCCTATGATTAATGTTAAGGGTATGGCCAGACAAGGTCTTAATCTAGGATGCACAAGGCTTCTAGGGAGTCCTCGATATACTCTCGGTATGTGAGGCACAACCGTAAACACCAACCTATCACAAGCATGAGTCGGGAACCCCAGCGAGATACTGAAAGGCTCGGACCAACTCTTCACATCTATCTAGGTATCACCCTAGCTTTGACGTTTCGCCAATTACAATGTGACTGGATTGGGGTACAACTTTCATTCTTCCCCCTTTATATACCCCGTCAGTACGCATGATTGGAATCGTCCTTGGGGTGATGAAATCCTCAAGCAGGTCCCACTAAAAAGAAGACACTAACCGCTTCCAACTACTCCTCAGGCTCACACGAAGTGCAAGGGGAAAGTGAAAACAAATTAATGCCCTCTTAGGTGACACAATAGTAGACAAGCACAGCAAACAATAAAGGTTACTTCCCCCTAATTAGACTATGTGCAAACAACAAGGATAGTTTTTCAAAGATTTGATCAAATAGATGGCCCTGCAAGCAAATGTTAGCTATCTTCTCCTTCATTCTTGGTCAATTACACCATAATATACTATAGAACGTTAGCAAAAAAAACACCAATATCCTTGCCAAAACAATGTTAGAGGGTTATTACTTGAAAATAGCTAAAAATGAGAGCAAAAACAAAGCTAAAATGACTGTTTTACCTTCCAAATTGTGTTGTTTTGGGGCACTTCCGCCTTTCTGCAGCAAAACAAGGGCGCTGACAACTTTCAGCAGGGCGCTTCTGCCTTTCTGTAGCAAAACAAGGGCATTGACAGTTTTTTGCAGGGTGCTTCCGCCTTTTTGCAGCAAAACAGGGGCATTGATAGCTTTTTTGTAGCAAAACAGGGGTGCTTCCGCCTTTCTACAGCAAGATTAGAGGGCGCTTCTGCCTTTCTGCAGCAAAAGGTTAGAGGAAAATAACTTTTCAAAATGAAAGGGTGTATCTGCCCCTTTGCAAAAAACTTTATCAGATTTTTAAAAAAGAAAGTTGTACACCCCACTGCAAGAAAGTGTTAGAAACAAACTTCTAAGTATACACCTAACTGCAGCAAACTGTTAGAAGAAAATGAAATTGTCAGATATAGGGCGCTTCCACCTTTCTGCAGCAAACAAGAGGGCACTTCCACCTTTCTGCAGTAAAGCAGAGGGCACTTCTACCTTTCTGCGGTAAAGCAGAGGGCACTTCCGCCTTTCTGCTAAAAAACAGAGGGTGCTTCAGCCTTTCTACGACCTTTTCCTGCAAAATTCTTAGCAAAAATGAAGGTTAAATGCAAGAACCCATTTGTGGGTCCCACCGGGCATGCCAGAAATGTGTACCTTGGAATTTTACCCTACTCTAATGTGCAAAATAACTAAAAATGCAAGTGAAAAAATACTAAGAACACTTCAATGATTAGCCTAAAGAGTGATAAAACAAGGAAATAGATGAAATAAGATGCAAATTGATTATACCTTCCTTGTTGTTGAAGACTCCTAGGTTTTCCCTTGATTTAGATCAATTTGTGTGCTCCTTGGATGACTTTTGATGTAGCTAGATGCAAGATTGAATGTGCAAAATGATCAAAGTGGATGGCTAAATGATAGCAAGTGCTTGAGAATGCAAATTGACAGCATAAGGTTGCTCAAATCAAAAAGTGTTGAAAATGCCCTTAAGGAGGGGGTATTTATAGAAGAATTTGAATTCTCTAGAGAATTCAATGGTCAAGATTCATCCAACAAGGTCAAGATGAAGGGATATGGTGAGTTGAGAACTCACAAGCCCTCACATCTTAACATGTGGATGGTGAAGTGGCTAAGAGGAGGTGAGGTGTAAGTGAGGTGGCCAAAAGGTACATGAGGTGGAGGAAGGACAAGTACCTTCCAAGCACCTTGGGGAGAGAAGATTTCCTCAAAAAGGGATTCCATGTCCCCAAGTGAGAATGAAAGGGATATTTGAGAAATTTTTGAATTCCTCAAAAATCTCCATGGGAAAAGGAGAGGTGGTTGAAAATATAAATGTGAATTAAAAATTCACATTCTTAGAAGAATCTAAAGGATAAAAGGTGAGCTCCAAAAAGGTGGGACTTGGTCACATGTGGAAGATGTGACAAGTCCAAGGTTCTAGAAGTCTTAGGATCTAGGATAAATAAATGTGAATTAAAAATTCACATGGGAAAGAGGGTCAATGCTAAAAAGAGGTAAATGCAAAGATTGACTAAAAAGGTGGTGTTAAATATGGCTAATGACCTTGGTTAAGGTTGTGCAAATATTGGATTATAATAATTAATGGGAGATTAGAGGCAAGTGGAAAATGTAGGAGGATGTGACATAATCTTTGATTAAGAGGATGCACATCATAATCATGAATTAATTAAATTAATTCATATTAGAGCAAGATCATGGAGGATGTGACAAGGAGAGAGAAAATGAAGAATTTTAAATTGATTTTAAATCAAAAAGGTAAAAATGACTAAATTTAGAGAGGAAGAAGGTGAAAAATAAAGCATTTAATTATTAAATTAAATACTTTACAGATCTGAGATAAAAGGTGTAATATTAATTTAATAAATTAATATTTAATATGATAGATGAAAAGGGAGTAAATTTAATCATATGAGAGTGATTAAATGTCTACAATATCAAACAATGAATCATTGGTTGGAACTCCAACTGCTATTCATCAAGCTACAACCTATATGCCCTCTACCAGCTCTCGAGAGAAATTTACCAATTCTCAAGCCACCAATTCTTTTGTCAAATAATCCACAACATCAATGGACCACCACAATATGGCCCCATTTTAACCAATTCCAATTGAATCATTAACACCCAACCATAAGTATTGGACAATTGAGGGTTGAGCATTGACTAAAAGTCCAATTCATGAGTACAAAAATGCAAGTCATGATGGAAAAAAATTTGGGTTTGATTTCGTAGATAAAGTAGGCTTTGAAATACATGTCACCTACTTTAATGAGCTCATAGACACGTTCTACCATATTGTATACTCTAATAGCCTTTATGTAATATCTAATGGTCGCATCAGAGTTGCTAACATGAAATATAGTAGCACCACAAATCCTTATGAAATTTTCCTCCATTCCTTTTCAACCATAAGTCCATCCACCTATGTAGACTCCAGTATACCCAGGCACAACTATCATATCCAAAGCATAGAGCCTTTAATGTCATTACCTATCAATACCCTCATAGATTTCATTTGCTTTCTCCTGCACATCTCCTCTACGCCAACCATATGTAAGAGATGGTACCGAAACAATAAAGTGTATAGCTACCATTATAGACATGTCAAGTCATACCATTGATATTACACTTTGGGGTCACCATTGTGAAATTGTTGGTAAACAAATATCTGACCTTTATATGGAGCCAAACCCCCCAATTATTTTGATAAAGAGTGGACACATAACATCTTGTTTTGGAACATCAATAGATACTATTTTCCCAACTACCATTACAATCAATCCCAACTTGGTAGTAGCCACAACATTACAAACCTGGTATGCAACTAAAGGGATTTCCAAACCCTACCTTTCCCTTTCCAAGATCCATTTCCCTATCGACAAATTTGAAAATCCAATTCCTATTTCAAGTATTACAAAGACAAGCTCTGTTGAGAAAAAAATGTCTATGTGACTTGGCCACTATCACAAACCTCCACTTAGACAACTTTTACTACCTTTCTTGCCCTCGGTTGGTGGAAAACAAAAAATTAAAAAAAAAGCTTCTCCAAATTTCACCTAGTTCATTTAAATTCCCTAAGTGTTCCTCAAAAAATTCAGAATGTGATTATAGCTATATACTGAAGATGGATTTACAAGATGGTACAGGTCAACTTCTTAATGTTATTGCATTTGAATAACCAGTAACTATATTGCTAGGTGTTTCTACATAATATTTTCAACTCCTACTAGCGGACAACAATGTCGCTAATGACATTATAGCCAATGTTGTCAACTATTGGTTTCTACTTGCTGTTACCATCCAAACAAATATTTTTGGTGGGCACAAAACACAAAGCATTGTTACCACAGTTGTTAAGCATGTTTAGTTTTTGTAAATGTCTCTCAACAAGTACAATCTACTATATGTTTGTACATATATGTATTTACGTCTCAAACAAAATGGCTTTTGTTGCTATGTTCAATGTTTTATTGGCACATCATGTTGTTTCCTAATATTTTCCATGCTTTACTCCCACAACATGTTCTAAATTCACTGCATCTATAAATTATTTACATCGTATTTCTACTCATACTCAATGCTTTGCATGGTTATTTACTATTCTATCATGCTACAATTTAAGATTTGGATTATGTTTTTACATGCTATTTCTTCATATTTATTATTAGTTTTTTATCATTTATAATTATGTTATTTCCAATTATGCTACAATAGACTCTTTCGATACAATCTTACATCAATTTCAAATTATATATTTTTGTAAACATAAATGTGCCAAAAAAAACATAAAAGATATATTTATACTTGCCAATTTACATTGCTTTCAACATTTATTACACATTTTCACAAAAACTATTCAATGGAGTTGGAAAACACAAGGCTGGAAGAAAAACATGCCCGCTGAAATCAGCAACAATGAATATGATACCATGTAAGAAAAGACGACATCAATAGAAGAAGATGGGAAAATGCACATATTTTCATAGACTACGCCTCCACATCTACACTCCCTTCACCCGCTAATCCCTCCCACCTACATACACTTGCAACTAAATTCCATAACCCTATTCAACCAAATTCATTTTCTCATATCCATCCACCTCCAAATTTTACTCAACATTTTTACGTTGCTAGAAATACCTTTCGTTTAAAGTTGGATAAATTTGCAAAAATGTCAACCTATTTATTTTGGATTGAAAAATATCTCAAAATTAAAACAAGGCAATCATATGGACTTTCTACGTGTTATCGATATGCATCTAAAAAAAATGGCCACCATTTTTCCAAATGGAATAACATGGACCCTGGTGAGCAGCCACTCTGTTTAAAAAAACTCACCCAAGTTGAAGAGATGCTAATAGCAAGGGTCAACCCAATCCTCCAAGTTACTTATGCCAAGGGCGTCCAACTAAAATATAGTTCCCACACTAGTTGTTTCCCTCAAGATGTTTCTACTATTGGAACCCACTTGCCTAGGCATATAGATTATTTAGATATCTTAATTGTTAACAAAAAAATTAGGGAACCAAGACTATAGCTTCTACATAAGTAGAACACACGTATTCAAGGCCTTGCAATATAAAATCTTACACGACCCTTACTAAAAATCTATACAATTATATGACATTGCATTATCATTATTCTCAGTTGATTCCACTAACATTAGGAACTTGCTATATGTGGCAAATACTATTCCTAGTCCCACAGCTAGAACCATGATGCACACAGATGATGCAAACGATGATTTTTTGCAAGAAAACATGTCACCCAATACTTCATTTGTTGCAAGCCTTCCTACTACATGCAAAAAAGTTGAAGAATTGTGCTCTTTACTGCAACTAGGCCAAGGCTGTCCATATGTGTCTATAGACTAGCCACCCATTTCTTCATCTCCCATCAATGAATACACTACAAAAGAATTGTTTGTAATGGCGTTCCCTAGTTTGTTTCCAAAAGGTGTTTCCATCTTCAAACAACAATGCATCAAGGAAGTAAAATTACATGAATATGCTCTCCACCTACTAAGTACCATGATAATAGGTTTGGCCAGCACCCTCGTTTTAGGTACTTCATACTAAATATTCTCAAGTGCCATTGCAGTCAAGCCACAACATTTGTTTTCATCCAAGAAAACATTGACCCTTGCCTGCCCACAACTATCTTTGATCTTCATCAGCTATTGAAGGACTTTCCTAATGAAAATCTTGTTGAACAACTCATGTGCTTTGGTTCGTCGATTCATGGAACATGGCCATTTTGGAAGCATTGTAGAGGAGAGCTTTCAAATATGGTCATACAAGTTGGTTGTCCAATTATTTTATTTACACTCAATGCAGCTAACACAAAATGGTCAAACTTGCATAGTATTATGCCATCTACTGTACCTAAAAATCCACAAGTAGCTTACAAATGGAGGATAGAAAATATAGTTCAAAATCTACACCTACACACTATATGCACTAGAGATTTACTGCATTTCGTGAAGAGGTCTTGGAAAAACTACTTGGTGCAACTAACTACTGGTATAGGTATACTCTTTGTACTCTCCTCTATTTACATTGCATACCATGTAAGTTATTCCTAAACATAAAATTCATCTAGGTATGAATGGAAACATAGGGGCTCTACACATATCCATGGTTTCCTATGACTACAAGATGCACCTAATATAGGGACAATACAATGACAAAACCTCCACTCAGTAGAAAATGCAATCAATTATTTTAATAGATATTTCTCTACTTGTAATCCCAAACCCCTTCCTTTAAGGAACCAAAGAATACACTGAACTCCTCTCGGTGATCCCTACTTAATGGACACAGGATTGATTATGTCTTTAGACCCTATCGTCGATTACACTAAATTGGTAAATTGTGTTGAGCATCATACAAAGTGTACCTTACAAACATGCCTTAGGAGAAAAGGCACAACCCTTCAATGTCGATATAGATCCCCTTGGACCATGCAAGATCACTCAAGCCTTGCAATAGATGAGCATGTCCAACCCACTTTCACCCCATGTCACAATGTCGATCGCATAAACCTACACAACCCTTCTATACTCTCTATATGGAGGGTCAATGTAGATTTCCAACCTATACTCTCTATTCATGTTGTCCTCAAATACATTTCAAAATATGTAGGAAAAGAGAAAATAAAATCAGAAGCATACCATGACATGCTTTCTCGCATTTCAACCAATATTGAGTCTAACATTCCAGCACCAACAACTTTCCAAAAAATTCTTACTAAAACATTACTGGATCGTGATATTGGAGCCCAAGAAAGTTGCCACTTCCTACTTAAACTCCCCCTCACCCTATCTAGTAGGATATTTATTTCTTTAAATGTTATCCAAAAAAAATTCCATCATCTTTCTATCTCCCTAGAAACAAATGCCACATCCCCAAACTACATTGACGCTTACATGGCTCACCCACCTAATCTTGAGTCCATGTCTCTTATTGAAGTAACCCAAAAATGGACATTTGGAACATCTAGAAAGCATAGCCTCTAGAAAGTGTGCTCCATACCTGCCATTGTTCACGTCTCCCCTCACTTCATAACCATCCCCACAAAAGATGATAGAAGATTTGAAGAATTTTTTTTGGAGTGAACTACTATACAATCCATTTCTCAACATTTCCAATTATTTGTTTTCATCATCTGTTCAAATTATAGAACTATGGGAGATTTTTGCATGCAATTATCATCCCTGGAATGTACTATGCACAAGACTTGAACCTCCAGAAGATACTGATTCAAGCACCTCTTCCAATGGAGATGATATAATGCAAGATAATAACCAATCTAAATGGCAAGTATTGTCTCACCTATACTCAAGTCTTCCCCTCCACTTTGATAAACTTGACATGCTTGGTCGCCGTAACATTGACCTACACCATGATTGGGGATCTACCCAATTCAATCCACACTAGAAATTCTCTACTACTACATTCATAGAATCCAACCATCCAACATTTCAAGTTTGCCATCTTACCACTTGCCCTACCCAGCAAGAGTTGTCTATCCAACAACAAAAAAGCATTATATATAGTTTTGTCACATCTAAATGTTGATACTTGGCAGCCTCCTCTAAAAATAAAGGTATTGTTGGAACTGGTAAATCACACTTGATAAAAGCCATCAAATCTACATTGATGAGCTCAACCCAAAATGGTTGCTCACCATTATTACTTCTTGAACCTATAGGTGTAGCAACATTCAATATAGAAGCATCGACAATTCACTCAGCCCTTTGAATACCTATCAAAGAAATGGACCCCCTGCAAGGTCAAGCACTGGCGAGCTTCCAAGAAAAACTGTATTACATTAGGTACATACCGATAGATGAAATTAGCTTCATTGGACCCAAGTTTCTTGAATGCATTGAGATGAGGTTACATGAAGAATTCCCCAACCATAACCAGGTTCCTTTTGGAGGCAGCTCAATCATTCCCTTTGGTGATCTAGGATAGCTTCCACCAGTCAAGGACATCCCCATGTATGTCACTATCTCATATGGGGGCATTCTATGGCATAGCTTCACTAAAGTTATCACACTAAGAAAAATATTTTGTCAAATTGGTGAAGATCCTACACAGATTTATTTTCGGTCTCTCCTCTCTAATTTGTGAAATTCAAAACCTACAATTGAATATTGGAAAGTTCTAATGTCATGCTCCAGCTCAGCACTGCCCTCTATAGAGCAATCTACTTTCCTACCTTCAATAGATCTCTTTGCAACAAATGAAATGGTCTCACTACATAAACAATGAATGTTATTGTCTTTAGCAATACCACTCTCATTGTCAATAGCAGAGCAACTAAGGGGGCCACCATTTCAAATCTAGCAAAATAACAACTTCAATCTAGGATTCTTTTATGTGTTCAACAAAAGGTAATGCTATGTTCAAATTTATGGGTGGAAACATGCCTTGTTAATGGTGACTTGGGGAAGTGAAAGCAATAGTCTACAAGGATGCTGAGAATCCACCTTCACTTCCCTTGTTTGTTGTTGTTCAATTCAATAATTACATTGGCCTATTTGGGACCACAATAATCCTAAAAATGTCCCAATTTCCCCTCTGAGTCATGGGCTTCATCATCAAATCCCACTCAAAATGGCATGGGCCTTAACAATACACAAATCACAGGCATAAATGAAAAGGCAACACCCGACATTAATGGTAGATCATCGGGCCAATTTTCACAACTATTCTAGAGTGTGTGCACTTGCAAGCCTATGCATAAAACCAACCTTCACATGTGAATGATACGCACACATGCAACAAAGCCCATATGTAGCTCTTAGAAAGCAAGAGGAAGAATGCTTATTGGATTTATCAAATTCTAGCTCATGAACAAACACTAATGCCAAAACAAGTAGCAAGTTAGTTTCTTTTCTTTTGTCACCTACATTTTCCCTACTCCAAAACTGAAAAATCATACACTAGAAATCAAGCATTAATATCTACTTGCTATTAATTTTTCTATAGGTTTGCAAATTCTTAAGACCAACAACAATAAAAGGAAAAACACTCTTGCAGCACAACCATTCACTCCCATCTCTACCTATTCTCAAGATACTTTCCTTTCAAAAACAATTGTTAATTTTATAGTTAACGTTTGTATTTTATATATAGTCCATGGCTATGCCTTTTACCAACTATGCATTTGGAGATTGTTAATACTTTAGTTGCAATTACAATCCTTCAAATTTTAATATAAATTCCCTTTTCCAAATTTCAAATTTCAATGTACCTTTTATTTTCCTTTATATACTAATTTAATGTAGCTCAACTTCAAAATATAATAATACTAATACTTTATGTATGTAGCTTCTCTGACATTTCCAAAAGACTTTATTTTCTCTTCAGTTTTAAATACAAATAAAACTTCATTATACAAAACTCTAATTAGAAGATTGTATATTATTGTATTCTCTACATTGGTAACCTTTCATGGTTTTAGTGAGAAAATTAATGCAAACTTCAAGTTATTGTAATATGCAATTCATTAAATGTGATAGCTAGAAAAAAAACTGTACCCACAATACATGAATGTTATTATGCAAGTCTTTTATAATAAGATATACAATTACAACGCTCTACTTGGAACATTAAATATTATTTTATGCTCTGCACTGGTAAACTTTCATAATTTACAACTAACTTCAAGTTATTGTAATATGCAATTCATTAAATGTGACAGCTAGATAAAAATTTCTAGCCACAATATATGATTGTTATTATTCAATCCTATTGTAATTTCATTTTTCTTCAAAAATTATTGCTATCCTTTTCAAACTATCACATTCTTTCAAAATTAAGATTCTACTTCATAGATTTATATTCTAATTAGGGAAGTTATTTGTATCCACTACTTGGATAACATATACAATCCTATAAGATACTTTCTCGGTTAATGGTGTTGGTCACATTTATATCATTCTCAGTTTTACTAATTCAACAATCAAAGAAATATCAATGTTGCAGTTCAACATGTAGGGTATAATACCAATTTGTAATATCAGGGAATTTCCACCAAGGTCATTGTGCATGTGCATAAAGCATGAATATAATGAGTCATTAAATGATACTTGTTTGGTATTCTTGTGTACTTGACCTCTACTATAAAATTCCACTTTGTTATGCCAAATATTTTCAAGAACAATTTCAATGAATATAATGACCCATTATTTGATACTTGTATGCTATTGATGCTTTTGTACATTTTTATTCAATACAAATTTTAGTTAAAGCCATTTTCCATGTTGGGCCTTTTTAATCTTTCAAAAAAACAAATGGAATGCAGTATTGTTATTGCAGTGATTCGAATACATGTGGAAGAATTGCCAACGTACATGAGTTATCTGATCGAATGACAAATGAAAATTTTTAAACGCTTAAGGAAATTTCAAGTAGATGCAACTACCAGTTGTAAAGACAGACTTTGTAGACTTTTCCAATTACCTATGGAAAAAAGGAGTTTAGAAAAATCATAACATCATGGACAACAATTTAGTTTTAAAGGCTTGATTGTTGTATTCAAGAATTTTCAAGCAAATGAAACTGCCAATTGTAAAGCCAAACTTCCCAGTATTGCAAGTGCCTATGCAAAATTGGAAGTTTTGGAATAGGATAAGAATATGGACAAAAAAATTTATCTTGTACAAATTTAAATAGTTCTAAACTATTATTTTTAAACAAAAATATGTTACTCTATATTTGATATATTCTTATCTCTTTCAAAAAAAAAAATGATACATGCCCTCTTACTAACAATACTATTTGGCAGGCTCCTTTCTATGTTGTACATCTTTAAAATATTGAATGTGTGAGAAGATAGGATGAAACTTACCATCGTGGTTATAAAATTCATACTTCTCTTGCTTTTCAAGTCAGTGTTGGAAAGAAACCTTTTGGTACTACGTATATATTGTTTTAATTTATAGCTAGTAGCCTTTTGTTGAATTGCATGTGAAAGTTTATTTCTGATAGGCGTGAAGACAAGAGAAGACTTAGGGAGAATCAGTCCATGAATAGTCAAGAGGAAGTTTTTTGAGCAATTAGTTGGTTCTCTGGTACTCTCCCACATATTTTCATCTAAACCATTGGATGAAAACATTATTATAGACTTAATTTTCTTTTTGGTTTCTAAAATTTACTCTTCAAGTTTTGGTACTTTACTATCTAATAAAATATTCCTTTTCTTCCCTATTCACGAGAAAAGAGGAAAACTTGTATATCAATTGAACACCAAATTGTTTCTCTTATAAATGGAAACCTCTTGCTTCTTTTTTTTCTCTCCCAATGCCAAAAATCTTGATTATACGTTAGAATTAGTTATCTTTACAAGATATTCCATAAATGAATATTTTCTAATATATAATTACATGAAGAGGATATTGTATTCTTCTTATGTTCTTTTTATATTGATGGTTGTCTATTACTGCTATTTGCATAGTCATTTCTAACCATGCTTTTAAAATGTGATTTCTTCCTACATAAACTAAAGGACTGCATTTAGCTTGTCCCTTTCATTTCATTGATAATTGAAAGCACTAATAAAAATAGTAACTTTACCCCCTCTACCTAGAGATATTTCCAACACTCAAAACCTATGATCTTCCATTTCTATGTTGGAGTGCTCTTTGACTATAACATAAATTTTACTGAAAGAAAAATACCCACAAACAAAAAAAAACCCAACAAAACCATATTTTGACATGATCAACCTTATAATTGTTGTCTTCTGTATCCCCCCAATGGGAAATGAGACAGGGTGAATCACATACCATATTCATACAAATTACTAATATATTCTAGATTCATATTCAATATCATTGAGCTATAGCAAGGTGGAGTATAAGGTACAATCAACACAATTTGTTTGGCCTCCAACAACTGCATAGAATTCTACAAAGAGCTAGGGAAAAACCTTAGTGGTCTTTTAATTTGAAGGATTGATACCAACTCTTAATAGGTTGTTCTATGCTTACACTATCATATAGCATTCCAAGACACAAATTTGGAACACAACATCACAAAGTTGGGTAAAGACTTGTTAATATCAATATTAACATAGAAATAAGCAAACACTAACCTGGATTTCATTCTGGAAATGGTGTCTAATGTGATGAAGTGACCCATCAAATCACCAATGCTTTGGAACACAAATTCATCCCAATACTCTAGAGGTAATCCTGGCATCTGAACCCACATAGGGGCTGATTTTTTGAGATCAACAGTAGGGTCAAATCCAGGCTTCCAACGGTACAGGGATAGGCCATGCTTCCCATAAACCCAAGGACCCAAAGAAAGAATGGATATCAGATCTTCAGTAGTTGTGAACTTGAATAGGAAAATTTCACCATCCATGGCACAAACTTCCACACTGCCCTTGAGGTGTCATTTAGCATTCAACCATCTTCTCACCATATCCACAGTAGGTCGAAAAGAGAAAAATCTACCCACCACTACATTCTCCATGGAAGAAACAATCCTATCACTGATGGATTCAGGGATAGAAAAATTAGTACCAGAAGTGAAAAATCACAACATCCAAAAGAGGATGAGATTTATTTGTTGTCAAAATCAAATTTAGAAACACATTCTTCCAACCCTTCAAATCTAGAGTGATAGAGATCACTAACACATCCTTGGAAGTTGGAACTAGAAGCACAGATTCTACAATAGACAACATGGGAGGGTCCCCCGGGTTGTCAAAGTAGCATGTGCTGGGGAAGAACCTGGTCAGAAGAGGACGAGGGAGGGAGACCATGGGGTACCCCCAAAGCAACATCCACCATGCACACAGGCAATACAAACTAGAGGAGCAGGAGAGAGGAGCGAGAATTTTTTACTACATGCATGTTAGGACTCTTCTATTGTCAACTTTCTAGAGTTGTCAATTAAGGTATATGATAATACGTTAAAAAGATGAACCATGGTAAGACAAAAATGTAATACATGAATTTGATTATTGACACATAGTTATAGAAGCAATATGCTACTAGCATAAAAATTATGGAGATATTCATCAAAATGCATATAGATTCAATTTATACACATTGTAAAAATTCATTGTATAGATATTCAGCATATCACCATATATTGTTGTATTTATTTAATAACTGTCAAAGGGCCTATAATATTTATAAAGTTTAAAATTTCTTAAATTATAATGCTTGCTATGTTTTTGATTAGCAGAAAAGCAGGTTTTGAAGGCGCCTTGAAACCCTTTACAAAATGAGAAGGTTGCTAGAAAGAGAAGACATCAAGAAACAAGTAGCCCCATCACAAAAAGGAGGTCAAAACAACATACTAACCAACAACAAACAAGAAACAAACTAGACACCAACCAGAAAAAGAAAAGAAACTATTGTAGATTCTTCAGGATCATCGTTGCCTCCAAGTCTCTAGTAATGATCTTATCATGCATTTCCACAACATCATTCAACTCCTAGATCAAAATCATTGCAGTTTTCTTAGTTTTTCTTTTGGTCTGGATACGTGGGCTAGCATTTGTGTCTTTGTCTAGGTTTCCCAATAGGGTTTCATCCTCCAAATCATGTGCATCTTTCCCTTTGAACAGTGGCTTCCCAATCCATTTTTGAGCATTTTCATTTAACACATTCAACTCCTCTGGACTATTATGAAGCGAATCACAACTAATATTAACAAGAATGGGCATTCCCTCATGCATCTTAGTCATTTTCTACTCAAGAGTAGAAATTCTAGAGTCATGATCCTCTCTTAGTTTTTTTGCATCAACTGCCATTTTCTTGAGGATAACATTCATGTTTTTGACCCTATTAACCACAGTCATCTCCAATTTACTATTACTGGTAAGATCCACATTGAAGTTAGCCAAAGAATCCATCTTGATATTAATTTATTTGACTTCATTAAGAAGCCATTTAAAGAGAAAAAAGAGGTTGACAATCCCCTCCCTAGCCAATCTAGTGACATCATTCAAATCAAACAACTCCCAATTTATATACCCTCCCTTAAAGTTATTAGATTTCTTGGGTTGACCATCAATAAACTTACCACCAGGAGAATCCATCTTAGCTTTACCTTTACCCACATATTCCACACCAACAAGTGACACATCGACATCAACCACCTTATCAGATCTCTTCACACAAATAGCTTCAGAGGCCTCCCTATTCTCACAATTTCCTTTCTCCATCACGGCTTCATCTTGAACCTACTCCTTTCAACCCAAAGGTACATACAAGGTAACAACTTCCTTATCCTTACCCAGGCCCAAATTTGGGGCATTCTTACCAATAAAGGTCTTCCTCACCTTCCTATTCTCACCTTCCCCGACTAGAATCCTCCTTTTCACTCCAGCAGGGACGAACGACTCTACCTTCTTCAAAATTTGACCCCCTTTCCTCACCTTGATAGAGCCTTTACTCTTGGACCCAACCAAAGGAGAAACCTCCATTTCCATATTAGTGTGTGATCTTTTGGACCAGGAGAGGAAGCCTCTTTCTTGGATCTTTTCTTGGATGGATTAAGAGAGTCTTCATGGTGTCCAAAGTACATCACAAAAGAACCCAACCCAACATACTCTTCTTCATAATCATCAGAGTCATTGACTATTTCAAAATCAAAGGGAAAATCCTTAAGCTTATGGGCTTTGTTCACTTTAGGAGCTTCAATTACATACTTAGCTTTGATATACTTAGTAATCAAGAGCATTAACCCCTCATGCAAGATAGGGGTTATTGGGGTTATTTCTAAACTCCAAGATGCCATTTTCTAGAGACATGAGCAGATAAAAAGGAAGCAACACCAACTTTTTATGTCTATAAGGGTTGAGAAGCATGAAATTATAACCATGAATGGAAAAGAACCTACCATCCGAGGTGAATTATCGCATAATCACCATCGACACCTCCTACCAAATGGGCTTTATAGATAGCCGATCATAACCTCCACACCCCAACTTCTTCATCTTCTCTTTTTCAATGTCTTTAAGGAAGGTGACCATCATTAATTTGGAAGTTGACCTCTCCCTGTAAAACTTCCTACCTTGAGTGGGAAGATCAATAACCTTCACGATAAAATCCTTAGTAATATTAATCTCCACCCCAAAAATTCTCAACATCCTGTTATTCCACCCATTAACAAACTCTAGAGAAACTTGAGTGTCGAACCCATGTACCTTCCACATGAAGGGTGTAATCCCTCCCTTCTCAAGGATTCCCCAGACTAACCCATTAGCCATCATATCCTCACAACTAACAGGATTTTTCTTGCACCTATCACCTCCCATTATCAATAGAACACAAATGACTATAGCTTCCTTCTTGAGATAGAAAGCAACCAAGAGAAAATGAAGAATCCAAAAAGAGGAGGAACAGAATACCGAGAAAGCATGTGAGACTAAAAACCCTAGTATTGAGTGTCATCATGGTCATAACCCTCAAGAATTTTCCCCAATATCTGCCACAATTTCCAAGATATTTGTAGCATTCCATAAGTCTTTTCACATTGAAGAGGAAATTATGAGGTGATGAGCTATCACCTCTAAGTTCTAACCCACCATCTAGCATGAGAAGCATGTGATTTTTGATCATTTTCAACAAGATTTTGAATTTCTATGGGGACTAACTCATTAGATTCCCAACGCCTATGAGAGGACACTCCCAAATTTGTAAGGTAGTTGACTAAGAAATTGGCCTCTCTATAAACATGGGAGACATAAAAATCTTCGAAGGATTTTAATATGGAGATAGAATCCCCAATTATGTGTTCAATCAACCAATAATAAGGATTGACCTTATTTATACAATTAACATCATTTAGATAATACCCCTCCAACCAGATTTTTCTAATCCCCTTCTCTTGAGCAATTTTTAAACCATCATAGGTTGCAGAAGTGCTTGCTATGTTAATAGCTATTACTATGAGATTAGTAATAAAAAGAATATAACTTTCTTAGTGTAAGTTTGGGAATTACCAATGCAATCCCCACTTATATTGTACCTAATTTAGTGCTAATCTCCTTAGGTGTGTTTTAGGACCTATTTTCCACTTCCTGAGCCTTTTCCTGGTTAATGGACTAATTTTTCATTATACCTAAAAATTATGTAATCTCTAAAGCATATCCTAGAAGTTCTAGATTAAAGCTCAAAAAATACAATTGCATGTGAAAATTTTAGTGCCTTGGACACACTTTTGAAACATAGAAAAAGGGATCCTAGGTCATAAATGCATAGAACCTAGGATTCAATGGGCCTTTTTTCTAAATTTCATTGAGATTTAGATCACAAGGTGAAAATATTGACTTTTATTGCTAATGATAAGCCAATCAGACCTGAATATATATCTAATGGGGGATTGGAATGGTTTGGAAATATTTTAGAATGATTAACATAATGATCCTATATGCCAATATCAGATCTTTACAACTGACTGGTGAAAACAATAGTTTGCAAATGAATCTCGTAAGTGCAAAGGACTAAAAACCTGCTCAGAAAAAATTCTTTTGATGTGCCTACAAGGACTCATTCTCCCAATGGAAAATGGGTCTTTGTATAGGGGTCTTTCTCAATTTTTTGGGTCGTCTAGTGTCAGATATGAACTTTTGTTTTCCACCTACAAATTTTTCAGAATGTCAAAAATGAATTTTGCAACTTAGTTTCCGTAGGTTGACAAGAATGATGAAAAAAAATACAATAATGTGAAATATATCTTCAATATCTCTTCAATACTCTTTAGACCTATAACCTGCACATTCACAAAGAGAGAAAATATTGTGTCATATAGGGGCTTGCCTTGGTCAAACCTTGGGTAAGTGTTCCCACTTCCACAATGGCAATGGCAATGTCAATGATAAATCGATAATGAAATGGAAGGAATGATGAAATCACAATGTGTTGCAACTCGCCACCCTTCAGTGGCTACATTGAAGGATTGAAGACATACACATCACCTCAAGGAATTGGATCTTTCTTTTCTTGAATTCTTGAATGAGTTGGATACCTACAAAAATATGTTACCCTTCACAAAATAATGACATGATAACATAAACTCACAAACACTTTGACATGATGCTTGGATCTTGAATTGTTGTAATAAATCTATCAAATGTTGCTCTTGAATGCTCTTGAAAATAATGCTTGATCATAAGTTCTTCTCCAAATTGTATTCTAGTTTCAAATGATGAAAAGAATAGGTGTTTATACCTTTATTTATTTAATTTCTCAAAAATTAGATCCTGATAGCCAACATTTGCGAGTTGAATTTTTAATGTTAAATTTCCTTCAAAAACATATCCAAAAAATGGGTCCTAGCTAATGAAGGGGGCCCAATCAATGGATCCTGGCCCATATTTCTATGACATCATTTCAGGGGCAGCTGGATGCATTTATTCAATGCTTGGTGCTTATTGAAAAATGGGACAAATGGGCCATATAAATCATAATTATAGGTACTTATGGGTTCAATTAAGCTAAATAATTTAGGGGGCCAAAACATAGTGTGAAATGGTAAAAGTATAAAAATTTCTACACTACATTTAGGCCCCACTTTAGTGAGAGTATGAACTTGCACTCATAATCACACTAAAGTAGAGAAACATATGTCAAGAGAGGTCCAAGTGCACAAATGTTAGAAAGATAGGATGACGAAGGATCAAGGGGATTATGCAAGCCCCCAGGATCTAAGATCCCATGGAAAACCAACATAGGCACAAAGGAACAGAAGATTCTCACCATCCACTCTAAAAACTTGATTAGAGTTTAACAAAGAAATACATAGAACAACCCCAAACAATAAGTATGGTTGTTCTGTGCACAGATGTACCCAGCCAAAAGTAGAGGGACCCCGAGCAAAGCACTAGAAAAGCAGCAGCAAAACAGAAGCAAAGCCAAAAGAAAGCGAACACCAAAACTAACCAAAGTGGGACAGCAAAAGAAAATAATGAAGAAACTAATCTAAAGCAAACAACCTAGAGAAAACAAACTAACCTAAGGAAAGCAGGAAAGCCGAGTATTTATAGGAAACCTACACTACTCCAAAATGGCTATGTACAAACAGATATTTACAAAGCACTATGTTCAGGCAAGGCGAGCTAACATTAATGCTCATTAGATTTCGTAGTGCATTCACAAGAAAATAGGGATTGTTAGTGTTCTTAACCATGAAAATTTATCTTTATATTCAGAAAAAGGAAGTTGAATAATGCAACATTCAAATTTAATCACACATTTGGGAAAAATCAGCAATTGAGGAGGCACGCTAAACCCATGGTTAATCCATAAACACATTTGTCTCTCGTCATCCCCATAATCAAAATGAAACATGAAGCTATGACAATTAATAGGAGAAAGGAAGGATAGAACCTGGAAGTCATCATATAGAGGTGGTAGTATTTAACAGCCAAGAGTGAGCACTGCATCGTCGATAGGTGCATTGGTAGCCTCGAGTGGGTGTGGTGGAGGGTGCAACACTTCATACATTAAGCTTGCATAAGGCTGGGAGAATGGGGAAAAAAACACCCCTTCCAAGCCTCATGTGGGATCGACACTCACTATCGGTTGTTCTTCAAGAAGATAGACTTCATCTTGTTGATCTTCTACAAACCTAGTGTACACTTGATTGCTCTCTTCAAAAGGCAGCATGTTGTCCCACTTCCTTTCCCAAGTGTTGTCCTTATTTATGCGGTGTTCAATGTTGTGGGACAATGACATGCATGAACCTATCCTATTGTAGCCATCTAGAGGTGGAGGAGGATCAGAAATAATCATGGCGAAAGGACTCCAAGTTGCATCTTGTAGTCGATCAGGTGCTTCATCTCTGTTGGTAGCTATCTCAGTACCCCCGCCTTTTTCTTCTTCTCGTTGTTGGTCATGCATCTCATCATGAAATTCACTCATTTCCCTTTGTTCACTATCACTATAGATGAAGAAGGAACCCCTCTCCCAATCTAGAAACTCTAGTGCATCACCATTCAGAGGTTTAAAGAGTATGTCTTCATCACTGCTAAGATCTGGGATGTACTCCTCTACGGCATGAGCATACCTCCATAGTACAGCTCCCAATGGAAAGAAGTCATCAATTGTTGGCACCTCATCAAGGGGACCAAAATCCACTACGCAATCTCCCTCCAAGGACTTGTCATAAAGCCTATAGCTCATGGTGTGAAAATTCTCTTCAAGAGGAAGAAATTCTTGATGACTAGTGAACAACATTCCCGCTTGATCTACTTCATCATTCAGAAGCTCAAGACTGTATTATTGACCTTCTTATATTGTTGTTCGAACATCCTCTTGAGGCCCACCTTCAGCTGAGTTGTCACTTGGCTCTGGCTCTTGATCCTCTACTTCGATCTCGACAGCAAGTGGAGGAGGTTGGGCACTTGGCTATTCCACTTGTTCTCTAACTTGTTTGACAGCTTCTTGGCATAGCTCACATGAAAACTCAGAGTGTGATGAATCATGGAGTCTGCACCAATTTGGTAGCAACAACACCTCCAAATCCACTTGAAATATTAGCTCAGACCAATCCCTTGCTAGTCTTCACACTAACTCGTTATATCTATCCATGATTGGGTCCTAATCATCACTTAGGAGGGAAGTTGGATGGTGAGCATTCATGAGTTGTAGTTGTTCCCACTCCTCCAAATATTCATTTTAAGATTCTTGATCGCTGTCGTTTATGAAGGAGAGGTCTTCTAATCTAATTTTGCTTATTTCTTTTTCAACATTCTCTGTTGTCCCAAGGCTGTCAACCTTTTCTTCTTCCTGATTTTTAGCATCTACTTGGTTGTCCAAAGATGTGCTACTGCAAACTACATTGATTCATCATCAACTATCACCAGCTCCTCTTCTTGAGTGGAGGATTTCTCTTTGTTGATAGAGGAAAGGCTTTCCAAATCCCTTCTGACTGAATTTTCATAATAGCTTCCTATTGTCCTACAGAAATATGCTCCTTCCTTTTCATTTTCAGCTCCAACATTCATTGTCCCAGCACTAGTTTGTGTTGAATCCCTTGGTTCCTCTTTGGTTTGCTGTCCTCCAGATGTTGACAGCTCTTCTTCCTCATGGGATAACTTCCCTTCTTTGGGAGTTGGTTGCTCTGACTTTCCCAAACAGCCCTTGACTTGAGTGATGACATTGTCACATGATGGACACTTAAATTATGAATGTGGTGCATTGTGAAATCTGCATCCACTTACCATTAGTACCTCCTCCAATCTTGGTCCATCCTTGTTTCTCAAATGTTCCTAGATCAGCTCCTTGAATGCCTTGGTGTCCATGGTTTGCAATTCTTCCTATGGGTCTGCAAGAGCCAAGGGCTGATATATCTCCCAAAAGGGAATTTCTCCTTGCAAGACTCTTTCAATCTTGCTCAGAAAATTCAGACACCCCAACTCATTGTGCTTGTGAGTGCAATGAATCTTGTACTTGTCTGCCAATGTGAATTGTTGCAACAGTCTCGTCAATCTTCTATTTAAATCTGCATATAGCTGAGTGATGTCAATTTGTACATGTTGCTCCATTTCGATTCAGCTTTTGTTTTCCTTTAGAATTTTCTGATTTGATGTTTCAACATTAAAAGAGATCTCCCTATCTCAGATTTCTTCTTGAAGGCTCTCTTTTCTACTTCCAACTTTCAGCATTGTAGCCTCAACATGTCAGCCCTCCATTTAGCACCAATTTTGTTGATGTGTTTTTTATGCACTTCTCAACACAGGTAATTCATAGGTGCGTCACCTCTCTCGAAAGACAATTTTCCACAATCAAATTGTAGAACACTATCTCAAGGTCTCTAATGGCTGGTCTTGACAGTGCTTGGACTATCTCAGATGTTTCATGTGATTTTTTAGAATCACAAGGTGGACTTACGGATGAGTCACAAAGTGGGGAAGTTGGATCTACAAATGGAGTTCTTAGGATGGGAGAGTTGCTATACGTTTGCTGCAGGTTCAAACAGCAGTCTTGAACTCCATTTTATCATTGGATTTGGCTTTACAATGTGCAATGAACCTTAGCATAGGTTACTTATTAAAAAAAAGGAAAACGACAGAGAAGAAAGGAAGTTCTTGGATCTGAAACTACGAATGAACAGTGATCTGGAGGCTGCTATAGTAGACAAACTCCCTAAACTAGGTTTTGTTTGACCAAGAAAAGCCTACAGCTACACAAAACTAGTGCAATCTTCTGAGGACTATAGATTTTTAGATTACACACACATCATGCACAAAAAATTGAACTAAGTTACAGCAATAAAGGAAGGAAGCTCAGACCATCTTTGCAAAGTGATTCATCATCAATGAACCACAAAAAGCATGAGCTGTAAATTCATCAAATACTGAAACAACAATCACCATAACCACTTCCATTCAAGAAACTATAGCTAAAACAAATATGGAAGGTAGAAACATGCATGCAAGATGAGCAAAATCAAAGAGAACATCCATAAAATCATGCAATGTTGTCTTCTATTGTTGCAAATATTTTTTACACCAGCTCTCCAACCTTTTACAAATGAGGGGGAGACCCCTATTTATAGTTTTTCAAAGCCCAAATGAATGGCTAGGATTGAATTACATTAGGGCTTCACCTACGGAAAGATAGCAGACAACCGATGGACAACAGACAAAAGATAGCATTCCAAAGGGGCGAACTTAGAAGGGTGAAAGGATGGCGGGAAGACAGCGGACAACCAGTAGACGACAGACAAAAGATAGCATTTCGAAGGGGCAGACCCAAAAGGGCGAATGGCGGACGAAACACAGCATTTCAGAGGGGCGGACCTAGAAGGGCAGAAGGATGAAAAAAGACAACCAACAGTCAGTGGATGGCAGACGAAAGATAGCATTTCAGAGGGGCGAACCTGGAAGGGTGGAAGGATTGCGGAAAGACAATGGACAGCCAAAAAATGGCAGATGAAAGATAGTATTCCAGAGGGGCAGACTCAGAAGGGCGGAAGGACAGTAGAAAGACAGCAGACAACCGGCGGATGGCAGATGAAATACAACATTTCAAAGGGGTGGACCTGAAAGGGTGGAAGGATGGTGGAAAGATAGCAGATAGCCAATGGACGGTGGACAAAAGATAGCATTCTAGAGGGGCGGACCCAAAAGGGTGGAAGGATGCCAAGACTGTCAAAAATCAAGGGAAATGACAGTCCAAGGGGCGGGTCCCAGGTCACGGAAGGATGAGATCCTCTAGTCATTTGGACACAGAAAATGCCATAGGCAAACCTGAGGGGGTGGACTCAGAGGGTCCGAAGGATGCCAGCATAAGCAAACTACAAAGGCAAAAGACTTAGCGAAACTCAGGTAGGTAAAATTGGTCAGCAGAATTTGATCGTTTAAAGGCACATGACCAATTTAGGATCTAAAAAAGGAGCACGCAAAATGAGATAGATGCACAACAGCCCATTGGGAGCAAAAAGAGGGTGTCCCTACCCACTGTGGAGTGTGTGTACAAAACATGAACAACAAATGGCAACTCGTTGGGGAAATGCTCTAGAGCATTTTGATGACAAACTGGAATCACGAACTCAGAATCTCTGGTTCCAATCTCTGGTTCTAATCTTCACGCTAGGGCAAACAAACCAAACAATCAACCAAAGGATTAAAACCACTAGTTAATCCAACCTTCAGTATGCTGAAAATCCAAGTGTGTATAGTTCTGTTAATTACCATCCTTCAGTTTCTACAAGAACCCAAGCTCCGTCAAGTTAAGCTACATAGCTTATTCTAACTAGAAAAGCATCTGGGACATTGCCTCACTGTCAGGCAAGCATCCACAGCCCCGATGAGGTTGTCACTATGATTCTCCCAAGCATTTCTCTACTATCGGTCGAGCATCCATAGCCTCGGTAGAGTTGCTCGGATACCCCCGAAAAGTTGAATTTTTTTTTTTCAATATTTTTCTTTCTTTCTTTTGTTTCTTTTCTTTTGATTTTCAATTTCCAATTCTTTTTATTTCAACCCACAAGCAATGAAGCTCGCGCTCAGGGCTAAGAATCACACTGGTGTTGAAGTAGAATTCTAGATTTTCACTTAAGTAGACTTCACAAACGACCTACAATAACCTCTAGATTCTTGATCATTGTCATTTACGAAGGAGAGGTCTTCCAATACGATTTTGTTTATTTATTTGTCATCATTCTCTATTGTCCCAAGGATGTCAACCTTTTCTTCTTCCTTATTTTTAGCATATGTGTTGGATGTCCCAGGATGTGCTACTGCAAACTTTGTTGATTCATTATCAGCTGTCACCAGCTCCTCTTCTTGAGTGGAGGATTTCTCTTTGTTAATAGAGGAAAGGCTTTCCAACTCCCTTCTGACTAAATTTTCATCATAGCTTTCTGCTATCCTATAGAAATCTGCTCCTTCCTTTTCATTTTCAGCTCCAACATTCATTGTCCCAGCACTAGTTTGTGTCAAATCCCTTGGTTCCTCTTTGGCGTGCTATCCTCCAGATGTTGATAGCTCTTCTGCCTCATGGGATATCTTCTCTTCATTGGAATTTGGTTGCTCTGACTTTCCCAAACAACACTTGACTTGAGTGACGACATTGTCACATGATGGACACCTAAATTTTGAATGTGGTGCATTGTGAAATCTGCACCAACTTTTCATTAGTATTTCCTCCAATCTTTGTCCATCCTTGCTACTCAAATGTTCCTGGATCAACTCCTTGAACACCTTGGTTGCCATGGTTTGCAATTCTTCCTGTGGGTCTACAAGAGCCAAGGGCTGATATATTTCCCAAAAGGGAATTTCTCCTTGCAAGACTCTTTCCATCCTGCTCAGAAAAGTCACACCCCAACTCATTGTGCCTATGAGTGCAATGAATCTTGCACTTGTCTGCCGATGCGAATTATTGCAATGGTCTCGTCAGTCTTCTATTTAAATCTACATGTAGCTGAGTGATGTCAATTTGTACATGTTGCTCCATTTTGATTCAGCTTTTGGTTTCCTTCAAAAAAATTTGATTTGATGTTTCAACATTAAAAGAGATCTCCCTATCTCAGATTTCTTCTTGAAGGTTCTCTTTTCTACTTTCAACTTTTAGCATTGTAGCCTAAACATGTCAGCCCTCCTTCTAGCGCCAATTATGTTGATGTGTTTTTTATGCACTTCTCAACACAGGTAATGGATAGGTGCATCACCTCTCTTGAAAGACAATCTTCCACAATCATATTGCAGAACACTATCCCAAGGTCTCTAATGGCTAGTCTTGACAGTGCTTGGAATATCTCAATTGTTTCATGTGATTTGTGTGAATCACAAGGTGGACTTACAAATGAGTCACAAAGTGGGGAATTTGGATCTATAAATGGAGTTCTTAGGATGGGAGAGTTGTTGTACATTTGCTATAGGTTCGAACAGCAGTCTTGAACTCCATTTTATCATTGGATTTGGCTTCATAGTGTGCAATGAACCTTAGCATAGGTTACTTATTAAAAAAAAGGGAAAAGGGCAGGGAAGAGAGGAAGTTCCTGGATCTAAAACTATGACTGAATAGTGATCTGGAGGTTGCTATAGTAGACAAACTCCCTAAACTGGGTTTTGTTTCACCAAAAAAAGCCTACAGCTACACAAAACCATTGCAATCTTCTGAGGACTGCAGATTTTTAGATTACACACACACATCATGCACATGCAATCGAACTAAGTTGCAGCAATAAAGGAAGGAAGCTCATACTAGCTTTGCAAAGTGATTCATCATCAATGAACCACAAAAAGCATGAGCTGGAAATTTATTAAATACTGAAACAACAATCACCATAACCACTTCCATTCAAGAAACTATAGCTAAAACTAATATGGAATGTAGAACCATGCATGCAAGATGAGAAAAATCAAAGAGAACATCCATAAAATCATGCAAGGTTGCCTTCTATTGCTACAAATTCTTTTTACACCAACTCTCCAACCTTTTTCAAATGAGGGAGAGACCCCTATTTATAGTTTTCCAAAGCCCAAATGAATGGCTAGGATTGAATTACATTATGTGGCTCAGATTTGATTACATTAGGGCTTCACCTACCTCCCATTATCCATCAATTTAAAATACATCTTTGTCTTTTCCCTATTTTGTTTGGTAGTGGCCAGTCACTGTAGTAGTTTTTTCCTTTTGTTGATTGCCCTTTACTATAGCAGAAACTACCTGAAAGTTTCCCTTTGCTTGATGGACTAACACCATTCTTTATTGGATCAAACAGGCCCATTTACAACTAGCATCAATGGATTGGTTTCCCATGATTTGAGCAGATAGCTCCTTAAAGATCATCATCATCTAGTGAAAATTAAGATAGCTCCCCTAATGGGTCTCCCCGACAGACCCGTAACAGGCTCCATAAATCCTGCATACACAAAACATTAAAAGGTCATAATATTCATTTTGGAGCTCATTTGGACCATGAAAAAAAATGCGAGCTCGAGGGTTTTGGCTTCCCCTAGGGAAAAAGGACGGTGGACAGACAGCGGACAGTCGGCGAATGGCGGATGAAAGAAAGCATTCCAGAGGGGCGGACCTAGAAGGGCAGAAGGATGTGGGAAAGAAAGCGGATAGTCGATGGATGGCAAATGAAAGACAGGATTCTGGAGGGGCAGACCCAGAAGGGCAGAAGGACCACAAAAAGATAGCAGATAGTCGGCAAATGGCGGATGAAAGACAACATTCTAGAGGGGCGGACTTGGAAGGGAAAAAGGATAGTGAAAAGACAATGGATAGCTAGCGGATGACAGATGAAAGGTAGCATTCCAGAGGGGAGGACTCAGAAGGGGGAAAGGAAGGCAGACGAAAGACAACACTCCAGAGGGGCAGACTTGGAAGGGTGGAAGGATGGCAGAAAGATAGCAGACAGCTGACGAACTATGAATGAAAGACAACTCTCCGTAGAGGCGGACCCAGAAGGGCGGAAGGACTGTGGAAAGACAGTGGATAGCCAACGGACGATGAACGAAAGATAGCATTCCAGAGGGGTAGACCTGGAAGGGTGGAAGGATGACAAAAAGATAGCAGACATATGGTAGATGGTGGATGAAAGATAGCATTCCATAGGGGTAGACTCAGAAGGGTGAAAGGATGGTGGAAAGAGAGCGGACAGCCGGCAGATGGCAGATGAAAGACAGCATTCTAAAGAGGCGGACCCAGAAGGGCGCAAGGATGCCAGGACTATCAAAAATTAGGGGAAATGATAGTCCAAGGGGCGGGTCCTGGGCCGCAGAAGGATGAGGTCCTCTAGCCATTTGGACACAGAAAATTCCATAAGGAAACCTGAGGGGCGGAGCTGGAGGGCCCGAAGGATGCCAGCATAAGCAAACTACCAAGGGATCCCCGCAAAGGAAAAAGACTTAGCAAAACTTAGGTAGATCAATTTGGTCAAGGGAATTTGATCATTTGAAGGCACATGACCAATTTAGGCTCTAGGAAAGGGGCACTCAAAACAAGATAGAAGCACAGCAGCCCGTCGGGAGCTAAAAGGGGGGGTCCCTGCCCACGGTGGGGCGTGTGTGCAAAATATGCACAACAAATGGTGACTCGCTGAGGAAATTCTCCAAAGCATTTTGATGACAAACTGGAATCACGAAGCTAGAATCTCTGGTTTCGATATTCATGCTAGGGAAAACAAACTAGATGCTCAACCAAAGGATCAAAACCACTAGTTAATCCAACCTTCAGTATGCTAAAAATCCAAGTGTGAGCAGTTGTGTTATTTCCAATCCTTTAGTTGCTACAAGAACCCAAGCTCCATCAAGTTAAGCTACGTAGTTTATTCTAACTACAAAAACATATGGGACATTGCCTCGCTATCAGCCAGGCATTCATAGCCTCGATGAGGTTGTCGTTGTGATTCTCTGGAGCATTGCTCTACTGTCGGTCGGGCATCCATAGCCCCAATAGAGTTGCTTGGATAGCCCCTAAAAGTTGAATTTATTTTCTTTTGATTTTCAATTTCCAATTCTTTTTATTTCAACCCATAAGAAATGAAGTTCACGCTCAGGGCTGAGAATCATAGTGGCACTGAAGCAGAATTCTATATTTTCACTTTACTAGACTTCACAAAGGACCTACAACAACCTCCAAATTCTTAAAATATGTGAGAGATATAAGATTCCAAAATACATCAGAATCAGACCAACCAACAACTTATCCTCTTTGAATCAAACACCCAGATCACTTGAAACTAACAGAGGATCCTCACCATCCACTCTAAAAACTTGATTAGATTTTAACAAAGAAATACGTAGAACAACCCCAGACAATAAGTATGGTTGTTGTGCACATAGATGTGCCCAGCCAAAAGTAGAGGGATCCCGAGCAAAGAACCAGCAAACCAGCAGCAAAACAGAAGCAAAGTGAACACCAAAACTAACCAAAGTGGGATAGCAAAAGAAAACAGTGAAGAAACTACTCTAAAGAAAATAACCTACAACAAACCAACTATCCTAGGAAAGAAAGAAATCAAAGTATTTACAGGAAACCTACACTACTCCAAAATAGGCTATGTACAAAGAGATATTCACAAAGCACTATGTTCAGGCAAGGCGAGCTAACATCAACGCTCATTAGATTGCGTAGTGCATTCACAAGAAAATGGGTGATCGTTATCATTCTTAACCATGAAAATTTATCTTTATATTCAGAAAAAGGAAGCTGAATAATGCAGCATTCAAATTTAATCACACATTCAAGAAAAATCAGCAATTGAGGAGGCTTGCTAAACCCATGGCTAAATCATAAACACATTTGTCTCCCATCATCCCCATAATCAAAATGAAACATGCAGATGTGACAATTAACAGGAGCAAGGATAGAACCTGGATGTCATCATATAGAGGTGGTAGTGTTTCACAGCCAAGAGCAAGCACTGCATCATCGATAGGTGCATTGGCAGCCTCGAGCGGGTGTGGTGGAGGGTGCAACACTTCGGACATTAAGCTTGCATATACCTAGGAGAAAGAGGCAACAAACACCCCTTCCAAGCCTCGTGTGGGATCGACACTCCCTATCAGTTGTTCTTCAAGAAGATAGACTTCATCTCATTGATCTTCTGCAAACCTGGTGTAAACTTGATTGCTCTCTTCAAAAGGTAGCATGTTGTCCCAATTCCTTTCCCAAGTGTTGTCCTTATTTATGTGGTGTTCAATGTCATGGGACAATGACATGCATGAATTTGTCCTATTGTAG
The DNA here is from genome assembly GCA_007258455.2 of Sequoia sempervirens. Lineage (NCBI taxonomy): Eukaryota > Viridiplantae > Streptophyta > Pinopsida > Cupressales > Cupressaceae > Sequoia > Sequoia sempervirens. Next base: position 738,823,540 of record VDFB02193867.1, read on the forward strand.
CCATCTGGAGGTGGAGGAGGATCAGCAATAATCATGGAGAAAGGACTCCAACTTCATCTTGTAGTTGACTAGGTGCTTCATCTCTGTTCATAGCTATCTCAGTACCCCCACCTTTGTCTTCTTCTCTTTGCTAGTCATGCATCTCATCATGATGTTCACTCATTTCCCTTTGTTCACTATCGCTATAGACAAAGAAGGAACCCCTCTCCCAATCTAGAAACTCTAGTGCATCACCGTTCAGAGGTTCAAGGAGTATGTCTTCATCGCTGCTAACATCTGGGATGTACTCCTCTGTGACATGAGCATACCTCCACAGTACAGCTCCCAATGGAAAGAAGTCATCAATTGATGGAACCTCATCAAGGGGACCAAAATCCACTATGCAATCTCCCTCCATGGAATTGTCATAAAGCCTATCACTCATGGTGTACAAATGCTCTTCAAGAGGAAGAAATTCTTGATGACTAGTGGACAACAATCCCACTTGATCTACTTCATCATTCAGAATCTCGAGACTGTATTATTGTCGTTCTTCTATTGTTATCCCAACATCCTCTTGAGGCACACCTTTAGTTGAGTTGTCACTTGGCTCTGGATCTTGATCCTATACTTCGATCCAAGCAGCAAGTGGAGGAGGTTGGGCACTTGGTTGCTCCACTTGTCCTCTAACTCATTTGACATCTTCTTGGCATAGCTCGCATGCAAACTCAGAGTGTGATGAATAATTGAGTCTGCACCAATTTGGTAGCAACAACACCTCCAAATCCACTTCACATTTTAGCTCAGACCAATTCCTTGCTAGTCTTGACACTAGCTCGTTATATCTATCCATAATCGGGTCCTCATCATCACTCAGGAGGGAAGTTGGATGGCAAGTAGTCATGAGTTGTAGTTGTTCGCACTCCTCCAAATCTGATTTTCATATTCTTGATCATTGTCGTTTATGAAGGAGAGGTCTTCCAATCTGATTTTTCTTATTTCTTTATCATCATTCTCTATTGTCCTAAGGTTGTCAACCTTTTCTTCTTCCTTATTTTCAACATTTGCATTGGTTTTCCAAGGATGTGCTACTTCAAACTTCATTGATTCATCATCAACTATCACCAGCTCCTCTTCTTGAGTGGAGGATTTCTCTTTGTTGATAGAGGAAAGGCTTTCCAACTCCCTTTTGAATGAATTTTCATCACAGCATTTTTCTGTCCTACAGAAATCTTCTCCTTCCTTTTCATTTTCAGCTCCAATGTTCATTGTCCCAGCACTAGTTTGTGTCAAATCCCTTTGTTCATCATTTACGTGTTTTCCTCCAGATGTTGACAACTCTTCTACCTCATGGGATAAATTCTCTTCATTGGGAGTTGGCTACTCTGACTTGCCCAAATAGCCCTTGACTTGAGTGATGACATTGTCACATGATGGACATGTAAATTCTGAATGTGGTGCATTGTGAAATCTGCACCCACTTTCCATTAGTACTTCCTCCAATCTTGGTCCATCCTTGTTGCTCAAATGTTCCTGAATCAACTCCTTGAAAGCCTTGATTTCCATCATTTGCAATTCTTCCTGTGGGTTTGCAAGAGCCAAGGGCTGATATATTTACCAAAAGGGAATTTCTCCTTGCAAGACTCTTTCAATCCTGCTCAAAAAAGTCAGACACCCCAACTCATTGTGCCTGTGAGTGTAATGAATCCTGCACTTGTCCGCTGATGTGAATTATTGCAATGGTCTCGTCAGTCTTCTATTTAAATCTGCATGTAGCTGAGTGATGTCAATTTGTACATGTTGCTCCATTTCGACTCAGCTTGTATTTTCCTTCAGAATTTTCTGATTTTATGTTTCAGCATTAAAAGAGATCTCCCTATCTCAGATTTCTTCTTAAAGGTTCTCTTTTCTACTTCCAACTTTTAGCATTTTAGCCTCAACATGTTAGCCCTCCTTCTAGCGCCAATTTTTTTGATGTGTTTTTTATGCACTTCTCAACATAGGTAATGCATAGGTGCATCACCTCTCTTGAAAGACAATCTTCCACAATTAGATTGCAGAACACTATCCCAAGGTATCTAATGTCTGGTCTTGACAGTGCTTGGAATATCTCAATTGTTTCATGTGATTTGTTGGAATCACAAGGAGAACTTACAGATGAGTCACAAAGTGGGGAAGTTGGATATGCAAATGGAGTTCTTAGGTTGGGAGAGTTGTTGTATGTTTGTTGTAGGTTCAAACAACAGTCTTGAACTCCATTTTATCATTGGATTTAGCTTTACAATGTGCAATGAACCTTAGCATAGGTTACTTATTAAAAAAAAGGAAAAAGGGCAGGGAAGAGAGGAAGTTCCTGGATCTGAAACTATGAATGAATAGTGATCTAGAGGCTGCTACAGTAGACAAACTCCCTAAACTAGGTTTTGCTTGACCAAGAGAAGCGTACAGCTACACAAAACCAGTGCAATCTTATAAGGACTGCATATTTTCATATCACACACACACATCATGCACATGCAATCGAACTAAGTTGCAACAATAAAGGAAGGAAGCTCAGACTAGCTTTGCAAAGTGATTCATCATCAATGAACCATAAAAAGCTTGAGCTAGAAATTTATCACATACTAAAACAACAATCACCATAACCACTTTCGTTCAAGAAACTATAGCTAAAACTAATATGGAAGGTAGATGCATGCATGGAAGATGAGAAAAATCAAAGAGAACATCCATAAAATCATGCAATGTTTTCTTCTATTGCTGCAAATACTTTTTACGCCAACTCTCCAACCTTTTTCAAATGAGGGGGAGACCCCTATTTATAGTTTTCTAAAGCCCAAATGAATGGCTAGGATTGAATTACATTGTGTGGCTCAAATTTTATTACATTAGAGCTTCACCTACCCCCCATTATCCAACAATTTAAAATACATCTTTGTCTTTTCCCTATTTTTTCATGTAGTGGCCAATCACTATAGCAATTTTGTCCTTTTTTAATTGCCCTTTACTGTAGCTAAAACTGCCTAAAAGTTGCCCTTTGCTTGATGGACTAACACCATTCTTCATTAGATCAAATAGGCCCATTGACAACTGGCATCAATGGATTGGTTTCCCCTGATTCAAGTAGATAGATCCTTAAAGATCATCATCATCTGGTGAAATGTAGGACAACTCCCTTAATGGGTCTCCCTGACAGACCCGGAGTAGGCTCCATAAATCCTACATACACAAAACATTAAAAGGTCATAATATTCATATTTGGAGCTCATTCGAACCATTAACAAAAATGTGGGCTTGAGGGTGTTGGCTTCCCCTAGGGTGAAAGGACGGTGGACATCCAACAGACAGCAGACAAAAGACAGCATTTCAAAGGGACAGACCTGGAAGGGCAAAAGGACGGCAGAAAGAAAGCGGACGACCGACGAACAGCGAATGAAAGACAAAATTCTAGAGGGTCAAACCCAGAAGGGTTAAAGGAAGGTGGAAAGACAACAAACAGCCAGCAGACAGCAAACGAAAGACAACATTTCAAAGGGGTAGACCTGGAAGGGCGAAAGGGTGGCAGAAAGACAGAGGACAGTCAGTGGACGGCAGATGAAAGACAGCATTCTGGAGGGGCGGACTCAGAAGGGTGGAAGGATGGCGGAAAGATAGCAGACAACTGGTGGACGGAAAATGAAAGACAACATTCTGCAGGGGTGGACTCAGAAGGGCAGAAGGATGGTAAAAAGATAGCATTTCAGAGGGGCAAACCTAAAAGGGCGGAAGGACGGCGAAAAGACAATGGACAGCCAGTGGACGGTGGATGAAAGATAGCATTCTGAAGGGGCAAACCTGGAAGGGTGAAAGTACAGCAGAAAGATAATAAACAACCGGTAGACAACGGATGAAAGATAGCATTCCGGAGAGGAAAACCTGGAAGGGTGGAAGGACGGCCGAAAGATAGCAGATGGTGGACGAAAGACAGCATTTCGGAGGAGTGGACCCAGAAGGGTGGAAGGACGCCAGGGCCATTGAAAATAAGTGGAAACGAAAATCCAAGGTTCGAGTCTCGGGCCAGGAAGGATGAGTTCCTCCAACCTTTTGGACATGGCAAATGCCATAGGGATACCCGAGGGGGCAAACCCAGAGGGCCCGAAGGATGCCAGTAGAAGCAAACTACCAAGGGATCCCTGCAAGAGCAAAAGACTTAGTGAAACTCAAGTAGGTGAATTTGGTCAAAGGAATTTTATTTATTTTATAATATTTGTTTATTTATCTAATGGTACACAAATTCATGCATAGTAAGATAATTCTTAATTGTAATTAATCATTTTAAACAAAACCACTAAGTACACTAGAAAACAACTTACTCGGAGACCAAAGATGACCGAACCAGAGGGGCACTACATAGACCATCTATTCGAAGACTTTTTGAGTATTCAAATCCTTCAAGGAAATATCAACCTCCTCAAGGGTGAATAAATTATCTAAATGTGCGTATTTTTTGAGACCAATTATTTTCAGTATGCAAGTGCCAATCAATTCCTCAACTATATGGATCTCCTTCAACTAGGTCAATTAAAAATTATTTGTAATGTTGGAGGAAAATGGATTTAATATCATTAGAGTTGTCATGGAACTACCTCTCTTGATCAACGATAGATATTATCCACTCTTGAGAATGTAAATATGTTCGAGATAACTAAAAACTAATTTGTATCCCTTATATCATTTCATCGAATGTAAGCCTATCTCTTAATTGAGATCCTCTACCACAATTAAGTTCAAATCTTCTAAGTTTTGGGAAAGGTGGGTCAACCTTGCATCCTAATATTTTGATTTATTATTTTGTCCTCATATTAGGAAATGAGGCATCTCACTTTATGTTGGTAGTTATTTGTCATTTGTTGAATGCTTTGGGAGGTGTCTAAGATGTTATAAGAGCATATAATACCATTATAGCTTTATAAGATGAAACCCTCTTATGACATATTCTTATGATTGTTGTCAATAGATTTGTACCCTGCTGAATGCAATATTCAGCAACCTACTGAAACATGGAAACCTTCTTCAGATGTGGGTGATCTGAACGAAGAAGGAATCTCCAAAGTGAGTTGGTTCTCCGAATGATGAATATTATTCTAATTATTCTGGGAAAAGGGATAAAGGAATAATTTGAAAATAAAGCCTATGACTAACAGATGATTCACCAAACTTATGAAAATTCAGACCTAACCACTCATGACAGTTTCTCTATCACAGTAATCCTCACAATCTCACTAGCACATACTTCATCAGTGATTTGCACGAAGGTCCAGAAAACAAACACAGTATGCAACCCGAAACATGTAATTTTGGACAAGGTTTACAATAGCAAGACATATAAGGATTCAAGTTTGAAAACGCAAATACATCATATTGCCATTACAAAATTTGAGAAAGAAAAATAAGAAGGAGAAATCTATTGTTCTATTAAAACTGAAAGAGTATTGTCTAAACTAAGTACACTGAGTTTACAAGCTCGAGAATGCTAAGAGAAAGAAACTGAAAACTAAACTGAGAAAATCTAAGGAGAGCTAAAAGACTAAGTCTTTTGAAAGGCATCACTCTCAAGAAACCCTAATCCAAGCTCAGAAAAAAGCTCAAGGAAAAAGGCTTCAAACTCTCTTAAAAACTGCATAAAAGCAGAAAAAAGCATATTGCTTTTATGATCACACTATCAAACCTCTAAAAATAGGCTGAATCTACCTTAAAAGCCAGAAAAACACCTTATCTCTCCAAGATAAGTCACAAATCTGACCAAGAGGAAAAGTCAACAAAAATCTGCTAAAAATAGCAAGAAATCATAAAACAATTTATAGGATATTGCTTTACAATTTTGCTTTACAGGATTGCAGATTTCCACAATTTGTCTATTTTTTGCAATTAAAGATTAAAAATATTTTGCAAAAAAGAAAAACTTCTTATCTCTCCATTACAATATTTGATTTTCTCAAAAAATCATAAAAATATTACACATCATTATCTTCTCATCAATCTTCAATTGATCTCTCTAAAATCAATTAAAAGACAAAGAACCCTAAATAGATAATCGTCAAAACCTAACCCTAGGTTAGTCCTTAAATTTCACTAAGGCGAAGAATAAATCAAGACTTAACCATTGACCTAGGCACATAAAATAAGTCTTAAAAGACTTACACATATTGACCTAACATAGGAATTTCGGCCCCCTTCAAATATCAACATTCAAACTTGGATTAAAATATGATGTAAAAGACCACTCATTCGAATTTCTCCATGTGTTTTGACTGAATATTCTAGATGATGATAAGGTTGGCTTGAATTAGGGCATGAGAAAAATATGCCACAAACCCTAAAAACATTTCATTTGCACTCCATGGTTGGAAAAGCACGAGCTCCGTCTGAAAGGAACACCGCCATGATTGAGTTGAACTAAGCTTGTGTGCCTTGGGAATCTCCAGTTCTGCTCTATGACAGTCAAAACCCCACCTGGGTAAGCTTGTTTTTTAGAGTATTGAAGTTCTTTATTTCATTTAAGAAATAAGAAAGGACATTAAGGTCGCGGACTGTCATGCTTCTTTCTGTCTAACTTTTCCTGGCTTGGTTGACCTGCTATGAGCTCAAGCTCGTCTGAAAGCTTATCAGAAAGCTTGCTTGTGGGTTTTTCCTTCTGCTTTTGCTTTATATTCACAAGGTAAGCTAGTTTCTATGGTTTTACATTTTTCTCACTCTGGCTTTATAGCCGCAGATAACATAACTTTTAATGCCTCTACTTGTATCTTTTGTGTTCACATTTACTACTCCTATGCTCAACTTCTACTATGAGAGCTCGACTGCCACTTTGAGAGCTCAAACCCTTGGTTTTTGGATGCCCTCTGGAACTCTTGGCCACTGCTATACACAATCTCCATAGACATGAACTGGCAATCTTTCTTTGCTAGATATTTCTCTCTCCAAAGACTTCAAGAATCTCTCCTTTACTCATGAGTTTCTGGCCATTTTCAGGCCGCACCAGATGTACATTATAGAAAACATTATTTGAAGTTTTGGGCTTGACCCACAACAAAAAAATTTCCTTCATGCATATTTGAGGACACATCTGCATATGGGTATCATGAAAAATTGAATAAAACTGTGTTTTCCTCATTCTGAGACCTGATTCACTATAGGGAACTCGCATTTTTATGTCTTCTTGTTGTCTCATACAAAACTTCACATGGGTATCGGTGTTATTACTTTTCCTACATTTTGAATGCAAACCCCAAAGGTGGGTATCATATATTCATTTTGCATTTAGTTTATAAACTCGGCCCATAATGGCTGGTGATATTCTTTGATATTCTATGATTGTACATTCAAATCCCACTATGGGCTTTCCTTGAAGTGAAAAAAATTGCTCCTTGAAGATTGAGCTCAAAATGTCTTTTATTTTTGCATTTGTGAAATGCATTTCTGAAACCCTCACCATATGAGGTTAGTTGTAATATAGAGGGACTGTATATTTCAATACTCGTATAAAACTGGTCTTCCTTAGTCATTCAAATTCCTTACTTTAGCAAGCTTCTGAATTTGTCTCTTCATGAAGCAAAAAATGAACACAGACTTATAACATTCTGGAATGTATCCTTTATTTGAACTACAGCCATATGAGTTCATGCTACTTCCTCTTCCACACAGAATTTGTATTTGACTGAAATTGTAGATTACTTATTCAATGCATCAACTGCTCATTCTGAAAATGACTTTTAGGTATTAAAATTCTTGTCGAAACTGTGCAATACCTGTAACCTTGCAGATGTATTAGAATAATTCTCACCATGTAAACTTGCTTGTGATATAAAAGGCCTGTAATCCCAAAAAATTGTGTAAAGTCTGGGCTTCTTTCAATCATTCAAACTCTTACATTTGCACCATGGGGCATTAGAAACTTATAGAAACCTATTACACAAGTATCACCATATGACAAAATTGAAAGGTCATTTAAAACCTTCTTGAATCTACATTTTGCATTACTTAAACATCGAACTCATGCTACTTTTCTTGAGACAGAACTTGTCATGGTTGAAACTGCAAATCACAATATAATCTACAGCGAACTCATGTTTTTTTGTTTTTGCACTTATGCAGAACTTTTAGCTGAAACATGTATTATTATGGACTGCACTTATTTATCTATTCCTATACATAACTGACACCTCAGAAACTCCTTCTGGAAAGAAATTGTGCTTGCTCTTTCCCTACTATTCTGGAATGATCATTTTCTCATTATAACTCATAATGATGTATTTGTCCTTACCAGTCAACTAGAACTAGTGACTCATTTAACACTTGCATGCACTGTCTGTCTTTTGTACTCTTGAGCAACATGGTACTCTTCATGTATTTTTATAATCCACTTAACAAACTACTGTTTTAAATCTGCTCCCCTTCATGATGAAAATTGAAATAAAACTCTTTATTAAGGCATAATGTATGCCTGTTCACTATCCTTGACTGTGAAAAGAATACTAATGAACTGGAACTTGAATGATATATATGATTATGATGAACACATAACATGAACAATGCAGCAATGTTTGATATAAATGTACTCAACTGAATTGATTGAGTGAACTAAACTCACTGTTCACCTGCAGCCTTCAGAAAAATAAACCTGATCGTTATGAATGCACAGTTGGTTTAGTAGCTCGATAGATAACTCTATTTTTACTCTTTCAATTGTATTTCATTTCACTTGACGAATATGATGGTGTATTCTTTAAATCAGCCCATTTAATGAATAGGGTAGCATGCTGAGCTCTACCCTTGTGGGAGCCCGTTTTTCTCCACATGCTTCGTCTTCAAATAATGTTCAGCTTCATGAATTTACCTATACCTGCACAAGGAAACAAACAATGTTAGTATAAAAAATAGAACATGATGATCATGATATTTTTATTTCTACTTTAGCTCACTTCCTCTGCACTTGATTGATTGTTTCAATGCATAATTAATAGTAGGTTGTACTATTGTGGGTGCCTCATATAGGTTACTTCATAATTGGAGCCACTGACATTCCCTCTTTTCTCTTATAGGTTAATGGAGCTTGAGAAGACAAAGGTGCACCATTTCATCATCAACCATCGGCCAAAACAGGCAATGATGATTATGTTGCTATTTATATGTTTTATTTTCTGCATCTTCAGTACTGTATTATTAGTCATACATCGTGACAGTTACATCCACGGCTTGTGTGGATATTTTATTTCGATTATTTCTTTCATTTGAAAGGAAAAGCATTCCAATGCAAATCTTGTAATATCATTTTGATTCTTGAAATCAAATGAAGCCTTGTAAAATATGAGTCTCTTCATGAAATAAATGAAAGCATTTAAGATGCTCTATTGTTTATTTGCTCAATTCTGTATTTCATTTAATTCTGGAATATTTGAAAAGCACTCTGAAATTCTGATTTTCTTTTAAATGCAGAACTTTCACTTAATGAATAATGATAAAAGATGCAAAGCACTTCAACTCAATCTGCAATTTCACCTCATGATATAATATCATTCAGCCAGCTCTGCCAATCGAGCTGTGGCAAAGAATTGGTAACAATGACATTTAAGAGCATGACTATAGAATATTTACAGTAAATTATTGACCAACATTATGAAAAATCATAAGAAATCTTTTAATGGGTTTGAATATATCAAAGTGGAATACAAAAATTGTGGTTGAATTATTTTCACTCATGGTTTCAATAAACCACTTTTAATGTATAGTTTCAAAACATCCCATTTATTAGTGCTTGAGTATATAATATCACATGATTCATATGATTGGCTTGTAGGTATTGTTAGTGCTTGAGTATATAATATCCTATTTATTAGTGTAGGAATATTTTTACACCACTACTTTCTTTCATTTGGTATTAAGCCTTGGTCATCTTACATTCTAGGTGTTACGGGTATAGTTTTTTTGTACTAATCTTGGAGTGAGTGGGACCTTGCATAAAAGAAAATCTTGTTGTAGGAAAAATAGCAACTGTGTCAAGGAAAAAGATGTGGAAATTTACAAGAACTTATTTTTTTTAAGCAAAAGTGGGAGACCACTTATAATTTTATTTATATATAATATTTTGTACATATAGTTGGTTCAGGCGGACATACTGGCGGGAAAGAACTAGCAAGAAAACCCCCAGTTGCAGTCTGAGTAACAAATTTTACAAAATATCAAAAATACCAGTGAGGTCCCAGTACAAATGACCAATTGTTTGATTACAATGTTACATAAGCACATTAGTTGAATACATCAGTACATATGCACATTCTCTTATGCACCCAAAATACCCAAAAGAATACATCATACTATATATACCCGTGACCCGAATACATAACACTGGAGATTACAAAACCTTACTAAACATAAGACTGATAAGCTAGGAAGCCACTTTCAAAAAGATGCATATTTGCCACCAACATGTTGGAAGCCATTAATCAAGCTTTCTTTTGTTTCCACTCATTTACCTTTGTGTTGGCAATCATGCTCAAAAGAAGGTTTTGATTTGTTAATATCAGGCACATAACGATAAAAAAAATTCTTTTTGGATGAATATGCAAGTTGTAAATCATGAATGCAAACATGAATTTTCAAGAAAGAAATGGCATGATATTTTCTTTTTAAATCATCAATCTCCTCCATGGAAATGGCAGATCTGTATCTGTTTAGAACTTGGTAGAGATGTGAAGAATTTTCATGCATTGTGGATAATAACATGCCTTGGAATATGTCATCATACCTCTTCTTATGAAACAAATCCTTCTTTCAATAATTAACATTAGAAATTATTACTTGGCTCACATTGTATAATCACACTAGAAACCAACAGTGGAAGATTGAGAGTCTCAACTAAGAATTCCACCTTATAGATAACATTCATACTAGAAGCCAACAACTAAAGACCAAATTTCATAAATAAAGAACTTTCATGTGTTCTATATCATGCCTTTGAGGGGTCCACAAGTACCATGAGCCTTTTGAAATCCTTCTCCATCTAAATGTATCCATTCCAAGACCATTGGGAGGTGGGTAGAGAATATGAGCCAAGTATTAATTTCTAATGTTAATTATTGAAAGAAGGTATATAAATTATTCGAGCATCTTAATTCTCATACAGAGTTACATCTTAGTCAATTTCTCAATGTATGAGTTACATATATTTGTAATTTTTTCTTAATATAAAAACATATTTTATTTCATTAATTAAACTATCTATTCCATGTTACAAAGGATGCTCTTATTTTAAATTATAAGTATATAATTCAAAATTAATTAGTAATTTTCAAGATAGAGTACACACAATTTCTTTAGTTAAAATAAAATAATATTCTTATTTCCATGTGAGAGTTATGTAGAATGGTAGCTTGATGTATTGAAAATATTTCTTTCATGTACATACTAATTTTTTATCATTACATTAAATGAGTGAATCATCTCAATTATATATAGCCAAGCACATCAAAAATTTATAGATTGGAAAGAAAAATAATCACACATTTATCATATTTTTATATGTATAAAGTTTCTACTATCAAACTATTTATACTTATAGATTAAATTATTTTTGAATTTGGTTATTTGGGTTCAACATGTCATGCTATAGGATTTTCTTGTTTTTTCACCATGTTTTCATGTGTAGATAGCTATGTATTTTATAGGTTTAGGAATTTTAGAGGAAGGCAAGGTTGAACAAAATGCATAAGGATGAGATGGAGCCTTGTTTACCTTAGGATTTCGTTGAGGCTCCCTTTGAGCATAATCGAGGGGTGGTTGGTCCTCTTGTAGACATGACTAATTTACAAGGTCTTGTCAAGAGAAATTTAGAGGAGATTGGTAGAGACAAGAATCATGTTACAGATGTATTAGTTGGAGTTCATTGCCTTACCATTCTCTTGAATTGCAGCATTCACCTTTTGGTATTTCTTCTAATAATTTAAAAATATGAAGAAGGTTCAAGTTTAGAAGATTATAGGAACCCTTTATTCCCTTTGGTCTCAAGTTTGGAAACTAAATATGGAAACTCCATTACAAACCTCAACTAGGTTCATTCATGGAAAAGGATAAGGTTGACAATAAGATATAGTTCCTTGAAGAATTTTGGATTCAAGTTGTGAAATGATAGATCTACTAATGTTTTTGGGAAAATGACCCTCTTTATTAGATACATTGCCACTATTGGTGGAGTATTTCTAATTGGATGCTATTTTTTTAACTTACAACTATTTTTTTCTTGTTGTTGTTCCATCATTTTTTGTTTCTTTATTGGTCTTTGTAAAAGGGTGGGGCCCTTTCAAAATTTATATTTCTAATTCATAAATTCAACCAAAAGTATTTACCCTAAAATTAAAATATAAATTTAAACTTTAAAATAGCATTTACTCCAATTAATGGTATTGTCATTTGTTCCAAAATTGACAATTTTTAATCTTTAACAACATTACTATTTGGTTCTCCAAGGTCATGCCCTAAAACCAACAATAAAAGAAATATTTATTAGCGCTTTCTCTTAATGCGAATGGTTTTGTTTGTTATGCATTGGGCACTGTATATTGGATAATAACACTTGCAACGCTTATATTACTAATAAATAACAACATTATTATCATTTCATAACATTAATGGTAAATACTATTATTGCAATATTAAAATTTACTCTAAATAATAATATTACTATTTATAATACATACTAACATTTCCCTTGCATGTTCATATGAAATAAGTTTCAATTTATTATATTTTATTATAATTATTATCCATAATATAATATTTTCATCAATGTTAATATTTGTATTTATGATACATAATGTGATTATAGCCCAATTATTAGTGTTAAGTAGGTTATTGGAGATGACATTCCTTAATATAAATATTACCTATTAGTATTATTTTCTTTTATCTTGTAACCACAATAATTTTTCATTTACAACCTTACTATTAAATATTAATAGACTTTATTCATCTACTCAAAGGAATAAGTTTTACCTGATTTATATTAAAAGAAAAAATCCTAATATGTAGTTCATCCTCTAATATTCAATGCTGATTTGAAAGAGTGTGTATATATATATCCTATTATTCTTTATGTTTAATTTCAAAATTTTAATGCTCTCAGGTATAGGTTACAAGTGCATTCTTTACATTTTTTCTCTTTCTTTTGTACTATTTTGTATGGGTGTCTTATATGCATTGCCTCAAACATATAATTTTAATTTCAATTTAGCTTTCAAATGCAAGATTTAAAATTAAGCTTGTACTTAAATAATATCATGTTATCCTTGCAAATGGGTTTGTTGAAAAGACTTTAGAAACTTTCAAGCAAATGCAATTGACAGCTGTAAAGCCAAATTCTACAACCTTCCCCCTGCTTGTGCCAAAATAGGAGCTTTGGACAGGGTATGGACATCAATCAAATCATCAAGGGGGAATTTTACCAGATGTTGTAGTTGCAATTGCAAGTGCCATAGTAGACATGTATGCAAAATGTGGAAGGCACATGAACTGTTTGATATAATGCCTCAAAAAAATATTTTAACAAAGTAAGGCTTTAGAAACATTTAAGCAAATGCAATTCGCAGTGCCTTGGTAGAAATGTATGCAAAATGTGGAAGAATAGACAAGAAACATTAATTGTTTGACAAATTTCTAAAATGGGTATGCAAAATCTTTCAAACAAATGGACAGCAAAGTCAAATTCGACACTCCCTGGCCGTGCCAAAATTGGAGCTTTAAAACACGATATGAACATTCATCAAAGCATAATAGAAATTAAGTTTGTTGTTCTTGAAAGGCTTTAGAAACTTTCAAGCAAATGCAATTTCAATTTCAACAAACTTAATTTCAAATCGACTATAAATTTTAACCATTTCATTCCATTTAGGGTTTAAATTTTTTTCAAAATAAATTCAATTTGAAACACAATTTCAATCACCAACCTGCTGCTCACTATGGCTTGGTCAAGAGGTTGATGAACTTAGAAATGTGGTGCACATTTTTCCCTTGGGTTCGCCACCTTCATTGTTCATGTTCGTCATCCTCCTTTGTTCACGTTTGTCGCTTTACAAACAGTCATGTGACAGTGACTTCTTTTTTTTATTTGCCCTAATTCAAGGGGTTTGGTCGAACCCAGGTTCGACCAAACCCTATAAAATATGTTTATTTTATTGGGTCGTTGAGTGGTTTGGTCAAACAATGGGTTCGACCGAACTTATAGGTTCAGTCGAACATATAATAGTGTTTGACCAAACCTATAAGTTTAGTCGAACCCATTGATATGGTGAAAACAAAAATAAATGAGAATTCCTTCCTCAAAATAATTGTAAACCACTATTATGCTTTAACCCATAATGGTTGAGAAGCATGAAATTATAACCATGAATGGAAAAGAACCTACCATTCGAGGTGAATTATCGCATAATCACCATCGACACCTCCTACCAAATGGGCTTTATAGATAGCCGATCATAACCTCCACACCCCAACTTCTTCATCTTCTCTTTTTCAATGTCTTTAAGGAAGGTGACCATCATTAATTTGGAAGTTGACCTCTCCCTGTAAAACTTCCTACCTTGAGTGGGAAGATCAATAACCTTCACGATAAAATCCTTAGTAATATTAATCTCCACCCCAAAAATTCTCAACATCCTGTTATTCCACCCATTAACAAACTCTAGAGAAACTTGAGTGTCGAACCCATGTACCTTCCACATGAAGGGTGTAATCCCTCCCTTCTCAAGGATTCCCCAGACTAACCCATTAGCCATCATATCCTCACAACTAACAGGATTTTTCTATGCACCTATCACCTCCCATTATCAATAGAACACAAATGACTGTAGCTTCCTTCTTGAGATAGAAAGCAACCAAGAGAAAATGAAGAATCCAAAAAGAGGAGGAACAGAATACCGAGAAAGCATGTAAGACTAAAAACCCTAGTATTGAGTGTCATCATGGTCGTAACCCTCAAGAATTTTCCCCAATATCTGCCACAATTTCCAAGATATTTGTAGCATTCCATAAGTCTTTTCACATTGAAGAGGAAATTATGAGGTGATGAGCTATCACCTCTAAGTTCTAACCCACCATCTAGCATGAGAAGCATGTGATTTTTGATCATTTTCAACAAGATTTTGAATTTCTATGGGGACTAACTCATTAGATTCCCAACGCCTATGAGAGGACACTCCCAAATTTGTAAGGTAGTTGACTAAGAAATTGGCCTCTCTATAAACATGGGAGACATAAAAATCTTCGAAGGATTTTAATATGGAGATAGAATCCCCAATTATGTGTTCAATCAACCAATAATAAGGATTGACCTTATTTATACAATTAACATCATTTAGATAATACCCCTCCAACCATATTTTTCTAATCCCCTTCTCTTGAGCAAGTTTTAAACCATCATAGGTTGCAGAAGTGCTTGCTATGTTAATAGCTATTACTATGAAATTAGTAATAAAAAGAATATAACTTTCTTAGTGTAAGTTTGGGAATTACCAATGCAATCCCCACTTATATTGTACCTAATTTAGTGCTAATCTCCTTAGGTGTGTTTTAGGACCTATTTTCCACTTCCTGAGCCTTTTCCTGGTTAATGGACTAATTTTTCATTATACCTAAAAATTATGTAATCTCTAAAGCATATCCTAGAAGTTCTAGATTAAAGCTCAAAAAATACAATTGCATGTGAAAATTTTAGTGCCTTGGACACACTTTTGAAACATAGAAAAAGGGATCCTAGGTCATAAATGCATAGAACCTAGGATTCAATAGGCCTTTTTTCTAAATTTCATTGAGATTTAGATCACAAGGTGAAAATATTGACTTTTATCGCTAATGATAAGCCAATCAGACCTGAATATATATCTAATGGGGGATTGGAATGGTTTGGAAATATTTTAGAATGATTAACATAATGATCCTATATGCCAATATCAGATCTTTACAACTGACTGGTGAAAACAATAGTTTGCAAATGAATCTCGTAAGTGCAAAGGACTAAAAACCTGCTCAGAAAAAATTCTTTTGATGTGCCTACAAGGACTCATTCTCCCAATGGAAAATGGGTCTTTGTATAGGGGTCTTTCTCAATTTTTTGGGTCGTCTAGTGTCAGATATGAACTTTTGTTTTCCACCTACAAATTTTTCAGAATGTCAAAAATGAATTTTGCAACTTAGTTTCCGTAGGTTGACAAGAATGATGAAAAAAAATACAATAATGTGAA
The DNA here is from genome assembly GCA_007258455.2 of Sequoia sempervirens. NCBI lineage: Eukaryota > Viridiplantae > Streptophyta > Pinopsida > Cupressales > Cupressaceae > Sequoia > Sequoia sempervirens. The sequence continues at coordinate 738,839,784 of VDFB02193867.1, forward strand.
ATATATCTTCAATATCTCTTCAATACTCTTTAGACCTATAACCTGCACATTCACAAAGAGATAAAATATTGTGTCATATAGGGGCTTGCCTTGGTCAAACCTTGGGTAAGTGTTCCCACTTCCACAATGGCAATGGCAATGTCAATGATAAATCGATAATGAAATGGAAGGAATGATGAAATCACAATGTGTTGCAACTCGCCACCCTTCAGTGGCTACATTGAAGGATTGAAGACATACACATCACCTCAAGGAATTGGATCTTTCTTTTCTTGAATTCTTGAATGAGTTGGATACCTACAAAAATATGTTACCCTTCACAAAATAATGACATGATAACATAAACTCACAAACACTTTGACATGATGCTTAGATCTTGAATTGTTGTAATAAATCTATCAAATGTTGCTCTTGAATGCTCTTGAAAATAATGCTTGATCATAAGTTCTTCTCCAAATTGTATTCTAGTTTCAAATGATGAAAAGAATAGGTGTTTATACCTTTATTTATTTAATTTCTCAAAAATTAGATCCTGATAGCCAACATTTGCGAGTTGAATTTTTAATGTTAAATTTCCTTCAAAAACATATCCAAAAAATGGGTCCTAGCTAATGAAGGGGGCCCAATCAATGGATCCTGGCCCATATTTCTATGACATCATTTCAGGGGCAGCTGGATGCATTTATTCAATGCTTGGTGCTTATTGAAAAATGGGACAAATGGGCCATATAAATCATAATTATAGGTACTTATGGGTTCAATTAAGCTAAATAATTTAGGGGGCCAAAACATAGTGTGAAATGGTAAAAGTATAAAAATTTCTACACTACATTTAGGCCCCACTTTAGTGAGAGTATGAACTTGCACTCATAATCACACTAAAGTAGAGAAACATATGTCAAGAGAGGTCCAAGTGCACAAATGTTAGAAAGATAGGATGACGAAGGATCAAGGGGATTATGCAAGCCCCCAGGATCTAAGATCCCATGGAAAACCAACATAGGCACAAAGGAACAGAAGATTCTCACCATCCACTCTAAAAACTTGATTAGAGTTTAACAAAGAAATACATAGAACAACCCCAAACAATAAGTATGGTTGTTCTGTGCACAGATGTACCCAGCCAAAAGTAGAGGGACCCCGAGCAAAGCACTAGAAAAGCAGCAACAAAACAGAAGCAAAGTGAACAGAAAGCGAACACCAAAACTAACCAAAGTGGGACAGCAAAAGAAAATAATGAAGAAACTAATCTAAAGAAAACAACCTAGAGAAAACAAACTAACCTAAGGAAAGTAGGAAATCCGAGTATTTATAGGAAACCTACACTACTCCAAAATGGGCTATGTACAAACAGATATTTACAAAGCACTATGTTCAGGCAAGGGGAGCTAACATTAATGCTCATTAGATTTCATAGTGCATAAAATCAAACAATTACCACCAAGGTCATACCTTAGGGAATAAAAGGTCATACCTTAGGGAATGCTAGTCAAAAAATTACCACCAAGGATAAAATCATATGCCAAGAAAGGTCACACTCTTGTAGGACACCAATCCCAATATCACCATAAAGAAGACACCTCACATGGATTAATAAGACCACACTTTGGTTGACAAGGTCACGCTTCCTAGGAGATGTATGTTATCATCACTAAGAAGGGATAATTTCCAATGAAAACATAGAGCAGGGGACTATATGCCCCCCTTAAAATGTCAACATACTTGCTATGTTGGTATTTTAAGGAGATAGAGGGGAATAGGGGATCATTGAAAAGAATGTACACCTCCTCAAAATAAGTCCCTTTCCACCCAAGTATAGATACAAGGACAACCACACCAAGGACTACCATGTTTCCGCCATAAAAACACACGGTAGCACCTAAGATTGTACCACCATGAATAGCAATGAGCAATCTACATATAAAGCTACAAATGCCACATTGTGATGAGCAATATGATAGGATGAAAATCATTATTGATTAGAGGAATTAGGTGCATAAACACATGGAAGAGCACCACAATCCTTAATATGTTGTATTATATTACCCAAGGCCTTATATTCATTGGTAGAATGACCATGCATTCTATGACATGCACAAAATGATCTTTTGTTGTAGAATTTCTTTCACATTCTTAGAGGGAGAGTAATCCTGTGTGTTTTTGGAAGCATCGAAAAGATATTCTCTTGATCAATAGTAGGGTACATTTCTTTCTCTTGTGAAGAAAAAATTGCCTTCTTATTACAAGAGGTCATACATACAGTAGATTATAAATCATTAGATGAAGATAGAGATGAAGGTTGGAAACCTAGACTCTTCTTGGAAAAGTATGGTATAGACTTCACTTGACTCATATCATTTTGTTTCATGTTTTCATTACATCCATGTTTAGAAATAATTTTATATCCAAGATCATAACATGCTTCCAACTTAGATGAATTTATATTTGATCTATATTGCTCTAAGAAAGATTGGTTTCTTCCTAAGCATGCAAATGTATATCCCTCTCATGGGGGACGAGAGTTGAAGAGCCCCCATCACCACCATGGGGTGATGCAATTAATGTAGAACCAAGTTAAGAAAATGAAACACAAGGCTATTTTGGTTTAGATTGTGAGATTTTGTACTCTCCCATAAAAGAGGGTGTAAAATCTAATGACCCCCAATCATCCCCAAAACATGTTTTTGAAGATGAAACGTTTGCATTTAACTCTTTGGACTTTGAGGGTGATATTTGAGACTCCCCTTTGAAACAAGGTGTAAAATCTAATAGCCCCCAATCATCATCTAATATTTTTGTTGTAGGTGAAATACAATTAGGATTAACATCAACTTGTATAGGTTCTACATTTGAAGTTGGAATCAAAGTATTGAGAGAGTTGGAGATTTTATGATTATCTTGAACTTGTGAGTTATAACTTTGTTCATTTTCTTTAACCATGTATATCTTGTTGTTATATTCAAGCTTCATCTCATGGTGAAGAGTAGATGGGACTCCTTTAATGGAACAAATCCATGGTCTCCATAGAAGAAGGTTTTATGAAAGGGGTCTTGGCATGATATGGATAGGGGTAGGTAAAACCACAGGTCCAACCTTGATGGGTAATCTGATCATTCCTAATGATTTCTTATTAACATTGTCAAAGCCACAAATATTAACATCATTAAGTTCTATAAGGTTCTTTTCTACACCAGTTTTATCTAGGAGATCAATGCTACAAACATTAAGACCCACTCCATTGTCTATGAGAGTATTCCTAACTCTAGTTTCATTAATGATCACCTTTATCATTAAGGCCTCATGTTTATTTTGGATCTCAAGTAAGGGTAATTCATGTTGAGGGAATGTGATATCTAAATTTGTCACTTGCATAAAATCAAATGAGGTAGCTACATCATTCTGTTTAATAGAAGATCGGACATCAGTCTTCTAAAAAACCTCTTGGAGCATCCTATTGTATGTAGGTGATGTTTGAATAAAATCCCAATGGGAGATGTTTACTGGATTATGATGAAGTTGCTCAACAAGATCATATTCTTTACCACTACACTAAGAAATGTTATATGTGTGAGTGATTGTGTGATAACTTGGTTGTTGTGACACATACTTACTAGTTAATTTCCTTGCAAAGTTCAAGATATGTCCAGGGGGTTTAGGAGGTCCTATATTGGGAGGTGACTTAGAAGGTGCACTAATTAAAGGAGATCCAATTGTCAATTTTTGTTCATAACCTCAATTGAGTTATCTACTTGTTGATGATCTTAGATTGAGGGGGGATCTACTATCAACTTAGCATCAATCTTACTATTTTTTGAAATAAATGTATCAATGATTTCATCCTCCTGTGCCAAAATATCTTCCCAAGTAGGAGTAGTATTGAGAGAGAAACAAACTAGATTCTCATAACACTCAATGATTGGATCCTTTAACACCAAGGTATCATCATCCTTACAAGTAGATGAGGTATCGATAGAAGAACAACTATGATTGTCATGATTGTCCATGATTGCATCCTCTTGCACCAAATTATTCTTACAATTAGGGAAGATTTTGGGATGTGAATGAAGATTAGGCAAAGTGATATTAAGAAATGTGTCAATGATTTCATTTTCTTGCACTAAGATACTCTCGCCATTAGAATAGCTACTATGATTATCATGAGTATTAATGATTGCATTTGTTGGAAAGTTAGAAACCTTAGTGGATGATCTAGGTGAGATGAAGTCCCCAAGGGATTCATCTAACATGTCAAAGTCATCACAACTAAAGGGCTTTGTAAATATACAATACGCTTGTGGAAAGAGATCTAACATGACTAGATTACTATGCAATATGTTGTAACAACCTAGGGTTGTGATTTTGTGCAAAAATTAAAATTAAACTACCCAAATTATGCAATTCTTCAGAAAATGTAAACAATTTTCCTACATATTTGATGATTTTCAATATTGAAATGTAACAATTTTCCCCAAATTTTTAACAAATCAAGCAAAATGACACCTTTCTTACATCAGACAATTGTAGGCAAAAATGGATTGAAAATATAGAGATAAAAGGTTGTACAAAAGTTTTTTGAGTCACCTGTACAAGGACATGGTCACCCAAGGGTGAATGGATCTTTATACAAGGTTCTAAAAACTAAAAATTTAAAGTTTTATGTTGTTTAATGTTTCTTTCTCCAGTTACAAATAGGTTAATCAGTGACTTTTTTTCCATTTTTTGCTCAATATAGGACAAGGTGATTCAAAATACAAGTGTGAAACAAAGATGAAAATGTTTTGACAAATTTTTAATGCAAATTTTAGATCTAAAATGCAATAATTGACTGATTCTAAGATGCCACAACCTGGAAATGATGATTTTGATGCAATTTGGGAATCAAACAATGCAATATTTTCCAATTTAAGACAATGTGATATAAATTCAAATATGCAACAATAAAGGAAAATATGGAATACAATTTTCAGATCTATTATGTAATACTTGACTAATTTTAAGATGCAAAATTCTGAAAAATGATGATTTGATGCCAATTTGAAACAAAACTATGCAATTTTTTACTTGTTTTTGAGCTGAAATGAAAGATGCAATTTACATGCAATGAACAATTTCATATTTTTTGGCCACTTAATGAGTGCAATGAATATAAATCTCATCTAAATATGACTAAAACAAACCCTAATGCAACCTATGATGCAATATGGAATGCATTTATTTTATTTTTTTATGACTTTTTATAATGCAAAGATGAAACCCTAAATGAAAGATGCAAAAAAAAAGTTATGCAAAACCTACATCTAGGGTTTCAAAAACTCACACTTTCAAAAAAATTGTAGTGTTAACATTTCAGGCTCACAAAATGAAATATAGAAAAAGGGATCCTAAGTCCTTAATGTATATAACCTAGGATTCAATGGGCCTTTTTTCTAAATTTCATTGAGATGTAGATCATAAGGTGAAAAGATTGACTTTAAACCCTAATTGTGAGCCAATTAGACCTGAATCTATATCTAATGGAGAATTGGAATGGATTGGAAATATTTTAGAATTATTAACTTAATGATCCTATATGCCCTAATATTAAAAATGCTAGATCTCGACAACTGACAGATGAAAACAATAGTTTGCAAGTTGATTTTGGAAGTGTAGAGGACAACAAACCTACTCAAAAAATTGGTTTTGATGTGCCTACAAGGACTTATTGTCCCAATGGAAAATGGGTCTTTGTACAGAGGTCTTGCTCAATTTTTTGGGTCCTCTAGTGTCGGATCTAAGCTTCTATTTTCTACCTGCAAATTTTTCATAATGTCAAAAATAAATTTTGTAACTTAGTTTGTGTAGGTTGACAAGAATGATGATAAAAAATGCATTAATTCAAAATATATCTTCAAGCTCTCTTCAATCCTCTTCAAACATGTAACCTGTACATTCACAAAGAGGGAAAATGTTGTTCCATATAGGGGCTTGCCTCGGTCAAACCCCGTGTAAGTGTTCCCACTTCCACAATGGAAATGTTAATAATAAATCAATAATGGAATGGAAGGAATGATGAAATCACAATGTGTTGCAACTCACCACCTTTCATTCGAGTCCTTGAAGGACTAAATACATACACATCATCTCAAGGAATTGGATCTTTCTTTGCTTGAATGCTTTGCTTTGGAGACCTACAAAAATATGTTAGCCTTCACAAATAATGACAACATGATAACATAAACTCACAATCACTTTGACATGATGCTTGGATCTTGAATTGATACAATAAAGCTCTCAAATGTTGCTCTTGAATGCTCTTGAAAATAATTCTTGATCATAAGTTCTCCAAATCATGTTCTAGTTTCAAATGATGAAAAGACTAGGTATTTATAGGCATCTATTTAATTTCTTAAAAATTAGATCCTAATAGCTGATCTTTGCAAGTTGAATTTTTAATGTTAAATTACCTCCAAAAACATATCCAAAATGGGTCCTGGCTAAGGAAGGGGACCCATTCGTCCTTGGGTGAATAGGTCCTGGTCCATATTTCTAGGACACATAGTTTTGAGGGCAACAAATGAGTTGTATGAATTTATTCAATGCTTGGTGCTTATTAAAGTATAAGACAAATGGGCCATAGAATGAATAATTTTAGGTACTTATGGGGTCAATTAAGCTCAATAATTTATGGGGGGAAAAACATAGTATGAAATTGTAAAGGTATACAATTTTATACACTTAAACTTTAATATCCAATGTTGGTGTTTAGGTTTTATTTGATGCACTCAAATTTTAAATATATTTTTTACCCAACTCTAAATTCATAATAAAATATTTATGAAGATGAATTAAGCTTGAAATATAAATTAAAAAACTACCATTTGAAATCCCATTCTATCATTTATCATTTTTACTCAAACTTGTAGGTACTAAGTTTTCTTCTACAACACACTTGCTATAGCAATTTGAAGCCTACACATTGAAAAATCTAAGATAGATTCTTGTATTATCCTTAATCAAGTATTTCATGGTTGTATCATTATCATCTAGGTATATTATTCCATTTCCCTTTATTTTTAACTTCATATTCATCTATATGTGATGTGGGAAAAAGGGATCTAGGGTCTAAATCACACTTTCTCCTACATCATATTGGAAGGAACAAAAAATGGTCATAAACAATCACTTGACTACTAACCTCTATGGAAGAGCCAGAATGGTGGATCGGGATTTTTTTTATTTTTTGGGGGTTGATCGAGATTGATTAAGAATTAACTTCATTTGATGATGTGAATGTTCCCTAGGTCAACTATTGAATTGTAACAAACTATTGTAAATATAGAGAAGCACAAAATTGAAACACAAAAACCAGTTACAGAATCGCAAAGTGTGGAGATAGAGGAACTTGGCATATTAATTTGGACTCAAACTAGTTGGATAGGGGTGTTGAAACCCTAGCCCTAGAAGTTTAAATCTCAAGAATCAAAAACCAAATCACAAATGATCACTGTCTATAGGTTCCCCCCTTATGGACTCATCTTTGAAACTTTATCTATCGATGATTAATTCCACTTTCCATAATTTTTTTAATATAAAAGGCTTGAATGCTTGATATTGCAATTAGATCTTCAATCCTCTCCCAAATCCACTTCAAATATATCACCTACACACAAGGAATGAGAGAAAGGGTTGTTTTGTATAGGGCTTTCCTAAATCAAACACCATTTTGGTGTTTCTACCTCAAAAATTATTATGATGATGTAAAGAGTGCTTACCCTCGGTTGGGCAAAGGAAAATGGACAAAAGAATGCTAAATTGACAAGTGCTACAACTTATCACTCAGATCTACTTTCCTTGATGGACTAGAGTCATTATACTCATCTCATGCAAGGAGAATTGAATGTTTGATTGAAGGTCCTACAAGTATTAGTACTCACAAGAAAATGAATATAAAACATGAACAAAACTCACATGTAAAGTCAATGCATCGCTAACATGAACCTCCACTAATAATAAGTGTTGTAAACTATGCTAATTCTGCTCTTGATTGAATTTTAGGATGCTCAATTGTGATTCCAAAAAGCTAGGATTTCAAATGGTGAAAAAGACTTGTATTTATATGTATTAATTCATTTTCTTGTAAAATTGATTATCAAAAGTCGACAAATCAATTTCAATTTATAAATGCTAAAATGCCAACAATGACATTTAAATTGGGGCCAAAATAGGCTAGATAGGGGTGCTAGCGCCCTATTCTAGACCTATTTTGGGTTTTTAAGTGTCATTAAATGAATATTAAATCATAAATTCCCAATTTAATTTTTTTTTTTTTAAGTATGATCATAAAATGAGAAATTCAAAAGAGCAATTAGATCTATACACAAGGGGAGCTAAACCTAGTGTGAAATTATCAAGGGTGACAATTTACGATGCTACATTTAGCCCCCACTTTAGTGAGAGTATGAACTTATGCTCATGCTCACACTAAATTAAGGATAAGCCAAGAAGGGTTCTTTTATCTAAACATTGAAGAGATAGGATGACACCAAATTTAGGGGTTGCACTAGCCCCCAAGCTCAAGATCCTATAGAACAACAATGTAAAGAAAAAGGAATGTGCACACATGAGGTGCAATGAAAAACACAAATCCTACATAATGAAGACACAAAACTAATATAATGCACAAACTAACATAATATAAAGACTACACGATGCAAACATAATACAAACACAATACAAAAATTATGCAAATATAATGAAAGAAAAATACAAACACAATACAAAAATGATCCAAACATGTAAAGGGGGTATAACAATCATGTACTAAAAAGCTCTACATAATTCTTTCTAGGATCCATACCCAAGGCCTTCATGAATCAAAAGGCTAGAAAATTTTGATATTTTCTAGGTGATCAATGAACAAAAGCATCACGAGCTAGTGAAGTTTGATATTCACTAGGTGATATTGATAAGAAATAACATAGACTAGTGAAGTCTTATATTCACTAGTTGAGATTCTACAACAATAGAAAATGAAAACATACAAGGACTAGTAAAGTCTAATATTCACTAGGTGATTTTCTATGTCAACCATACCAAGAATCATAGTCCCAATAATTTTGATAAGGTGCTACAAAATATGATCAATATACCAAAAATACATCACAAAGTTCAACGTGTGTGAACAAAGTGAAGCACATAATGTAATGTATGCCCTCACTTTAAATTAATTGCTAATTCCAACTGGGAGAAAATACCTTTAAGGTAGAATAAAATGGTATTTGATAAGACATGATACTTGATAGAAATCCTATCCCAAATGATATGTACCCAACCAAGCTAACTCATGACAAGGAGTTTCCCCCAAAATAAAGCCACATAACTCAGCAAGACATAGATAACACGTGAGGGATCTACAGATCTTGGGTCAGTATAGATGAGAGGTAATGTATAATTATGATCATGCTCTAAATTGACATCATTCCCCAAATACTTGTAGAAACAAAAACACAAGGGAGAAACAACACATGAAAACAAAAAAGCTTTTGCATCAACATGAAAGAGACCTAAATATATCAACACTTTACATCATTCCCAAAGGGAACAAAGAAAATACATTCACAACATAAATGAAGATACAAAAAGATGAATGTCACAACAAATTTGTTTTCTTTATATCCTTGTGCCAACAAGAAAAATAAGGTGCATCTAAAGAAAACTAACAAACATATATACATGTCAAGCAACACATTATGGGAGATCACATCACATGCAAGAAAAACACACAAAGACACCAAAGGGTACTACACATGCGAGTCAATCTATAGCAAATTTTTTGCATCCCAATCTTTCTTATCATAAATGGAAGGTGTAAAATAAGCTAAAGGTACTATAACAAGCACGGTCCAAGGAGAAGTACCAAATTCAACACATGTTCGGGCACTCTCATTAGGAGGATCATCATGGCTACCCCCATTTAAATTCATTGATTTGGAAAATATAAGAGATGATTCATTATGGTAGATTATTTTTGTTCTTCTGTATCCTTTGATTGATCATAAAAATGTATCACAATAGGCTACATGTTAGTAATATCAGCATGATTGCAAGCACTAACATCCATATTTATATAATTAGTGAGCTCTTTATTCTCTTTTTAGGCTAGGATAAATAAGGTTCGACAAGGGCGGCGGAGTGGATTCAGGTGACGATGAGGATGAATGGGTGTGAGGTATTTCATTAGAATGTGGTTGTATAGATGGATGATCATTATGTAGGAAATTATGATCTTCAACAAGTTGGTGAGCCATATCTCAATGTCTTCATTTGTGCTCTTTTACACTTTGATTTCATCTTACCTAAGCTTTAAATTGTCGAGAAGGAATTGAGGTATTTCCCAAAATTGGTCCCTTTTCTTCCTTTTTAGGAGGAATGGAGGGGACAATCAAAGATTGAGAAAACATAGGGTTCTTTGGTTTTTGCACAAAAAATTTCTTTTCCATAGAAGGCACAAATTTTATCCCCAATGACCTTGCTGAATGGTTGAATCATGGTCCTCTATAGGATGGCAGAGGGGGAACCATGACATACATGCTAGAAGGTCGGGGAAGAATACTTGATCTAGACCACGGTTCATTCACTACCTATGGGGTAGGAGGAGCAACAATCATAGCCACTAGAGATAGAGAAGCCTTAGGCAGAATATTAACCAGTAAGAGATAATTGGTCTATATGATTAGCTTTAAAAATTTGATGTGATACAAATAAATAATCCTAATTGGGTTTTATAGGTTGGGTTGGTTGAGGCCAAAAATAATCTAATGAAAGGATTCCATGAGAGGCAAAAGGTTTAAATCCACTATAATAAATGGTATGTATTTGTTCTTCAAATGGAAATTTAAGACATTTATGAATAACTGATCAGACTATGTTCATGGAGCTTAGCCATGGATGACCTAACTTCATACAAAATTGGTCCAATGTTGGGATTATGGTAAATAAGACATCCAAATATTTAGGTCCAAATTTTATTGAAAATATTCCACAAATAGAAAATATTCTCCAAATTTGGAAATAAACTTCTCATGCATTTATATGTGAATTTATATTTGTCATGTGAAAGGATAAATATTTGAATAATTATATACCTACAAACATAGGTATATTATATAATTATACAAAGGATAACTTAGGAGAAACCTGTGAAGAATCGGGAGGTTAGTCAGATAGTTTCTCAGTTGAGTTGTCAGAGGTTAACATATTAATATACTGAATTATTAAAGGATATTACTATATAAAGTTTTATATTGAATCAATTTAAATGATATTTAATATCATAATTAACCAAATCAGTTATGAATTTATAGAAGTATGGAACCATACTTGGTAGGCCAACAAAGAGTTTGAACCATTATTTAAGAAGATTTTTTACAATTTATGTTCACTTCAAGGTTAATTGTATTCGGCATGGATTTCTTTAGGAATGAACCCATAAGAATAAATGTTGGACATCTAAAAAATTAATACGAAGAAGTAATCTTCAATATAATTTTAATAATATATTATTATACTTATCAACATATTGTCAATACTTTTATATTGAGACCAAGTGTGTCTATTCGATGATGTTGTGTCATCAGTATTAACTATTTGTGCATAAAATAGGAGAGTAGTTACTCTCATGGTTAAAACTAAGGACTTGAGTAAGAGGTAGTTGCCTAGACCCAAAATTTTGCAAGAACGTAACTTAGGTATTCAAGTCAAAAAAGTAACTAGTCAAGTCATTTACCGACTTAGAAGAAAGGACCTGAACAAGTGGCAGTTGCTAAGGCCCATGATGTTACGTGAACCTAACATGGGTGTCCAAAGTCAAAGAATATGTAACCAACTTATTCAAATTATGACTTAGTGAAGTCATCACTATTTGGAAGAGAAACTATTTAAATAAGTTAAATTTTGGGTCAAAACCAAAGTAAAGTTAACCATAGGTTAGTAAGATTTCCATGTCAATTTAGAGGTGGGTGAACTTATGACACCACTTTCTTAGAAAGTGGATGATTATATATATCAAAAATTTGGCCAAAGTGAGTGCAAAAGTCTCTACTTGCACTTGTCAGTTCACTATACTCTAAGTTTGCATAACTTGTCAATAGTGTCATGCATAGTTGGAAGGTATCCATAGTTGTATGACCGTACTTGTTATGTAGGACACAACACTAGATATTTGGATTGCAATGCTAGAGGTTCCTATACTATTCTCTCCATCAAAGGGTACGGCCACTTCTAGTTAGGAAGGTGAGTGGGGGACCATTGGTCTGTGGTTGGAGGTAAGCGCTTGGGTGATGCTCTCCCTCTTGTAGATGACATGCCAAGGCTTTTGAAATAGAAGAGCAATCCAGCTAAGGATACTCTGACCTTTTTTCATTGTAAATTATGAAATTGTTTATATGATCATGAATTCTATTTATAAATTGTATTTAAAAAGATGTGTTTCATTTACATGAAATTTAGTTATGGTATTTTGATCATACAATGTTATATGAAATTATTTATGCAACATGCAAAATATGTTATTAGAAAATAAAAAATTGACTTTCCTATTTGAAGGTATTGAATTATTTACTTCATGAATTAAAACCTAGGTGAAAACTATAAGACTATGGTTAGAGATGTTACACCTTCCCATTTCCTTCATTTGAGGTCTTTTTTGATCGCTTGACATGGGAATAGGCTAAGTTGACATATTTGGAGTCACTTTTCAGTTCCAAGACATATGCATTAGTTGCCTAGCCACCTAAGGAAAAGGGTAAGAAGACACATAAGCACAAGTTAGAATCCACATTATACAATGAGAGTTCCTCTAGTCTTAAAAAAAAAATAGATTAGAAACATCAATCAATACCTTAAAATGACAAATCTTCTAAGCCTTATGAGTCTTCCTTTAAGGTAAAGAATAAATTAGGAGACCCTTGAAGTTTTATTGGCAAGGAGGGACATGCAATTACCAGATGTTGGAAGAGACTAGAGGAATTAGAGGATGTCATGCAAGAGCATGCCATTTAAACCTCTAATTCTTCTTCCATTGGCACATGCAAGGTTCATGCACTTTCAACATAGGCTTCATCTTCAACACACAGTTGGATTATAAACTCTAGAACCTCACATCATATGACTCATTCATCTGTTCTACATGAGTCTCTTTCAAATAGTAATACTTCTCATATTACAGTGGATAAATCTTCACATATTTCAGTTTTGGGTTTAATGATTGTTCAAATTACCAATGGTCACATTGAAGATGTTCTCCTTGTTCCTAGTATTTTTATAGATCTACTCTTTTTCTACTAGATTTGTCAAATTTGGTAGTAAGACTTGATTTTTTTTCCAATGATTTTTTCATTTATTGTCTCCATCATCCAAATATAGTTATTTCTTTATGGAGGGTTGATCATGAATATAGATTGTACAAGTTACATGTTTTTGATTCATCTAGTGGTTCATGACACATTACCCATGCAAATTACTTGAGTAGATTTTTACATGAACTTTCTAGTCATGTCAACTACAAGTATTTACAATAGTTGAGTACACAAGAGATGGTACTTGGTCTTCCTAGGGTTTCATGGATAGAAGGTGTTTGTCAAGGTTCTGTTCTTGGAGAACAACATCAGGATCCCTTTACCAAGGGCAATTCCCACCATGCTTTTGCATTATTGGAGTTGGTACATAGTGATCTTATGTCCTTTCCCACTCCATTTTCAAGATCCAAGTGTGTGCTCGCATTCAATGATGATTACACTTGATGCACATGGGTGTACTTTCTCAAGTACTAGAGTGATGTCTTCACAACTTTTAATGCATTTAGGGTGCTCATGGAGAGACAATCAGGGTCTTCTACTTGAAAACTTCACTTAATAATGGGAGGAATATGTGATCCAATAATTTCAAGACTATTACACTAAGCATGACATTTATCATGAATTTATAATTCCTTTCTACTCCTTAACAAAATGTTGTTCTTGAATAGAAGAAAAAATCACTCAAGGAGATGGCCAATTTTATGCTTCAATCATGTTCTTTGGATCCATCATTTTGAGTTGAGGCAATCAATTCTGCTAATTATATTCAAAACCACATTCCCCACAAGATAGTTCTAAATATCACTCTAGAGGAGGCTTGGCCCAATATCAAGCCTAATATTTATTTCTTCAAGGGATTTTGTAGTGAGGCTTTGGCATTCATACTAGATGGTCAATATAAGGCAATGTAGAAAAAGATTCAACCATTCATTTTTGTTGGCTATTGTGAGGATGTGAATGCTTATCGATTATTTGATCCTACTATGAATGATGTCTACTTTCACATAGATGTCCAATTTGATGATTCCTTCCCATAAAAAAATTTTGCATTCGCTTGTTCTTCCTCACCACCTACTCTACCTTACTTATCTCATGGGTTTACCAATGCATTGGAGGATTCTTCATACAATGGTTCTGATGGTTATGTACCACCACCTCCTAGTCCATCACTTCCACCTCCACCAACTCATTTTTTCCCAAGTACGCTTGCACTACTATTCAAGAGGTTGGATCTTTATGAGGTGATCTTATGGCTTCTCCTCACACTCGCTCTCAATTTTTTGGTACTAGTCTTATGCGTCATTCTATATGTACTAATCCATAGACTTTTTAGAGGCTTCACATATCCCATAGTGGAATTAGGATATGTATGAGGATTATTCTTCATTGATAGATAATCACATGGGATTTGGTTTCTCTTCCTTTGGGAGAAAGATGGTTTGGTGCGAGTGGTGTACCATACCAAGTATGCAAAAGTGGTTCTATTGAGTGTTACAAGGCACATCTTATTGTTAAGGGTTTCTCATAGGTTGAGGGTTTTATTACACTGAAATATTTTCCTTTTTGGCCAAGATGGATTCAATTTTCCTTATCATTTCTCTAGTTGCATCTTAGGTTTGGCTTAGTCACCAAATAGATGTGAAGAGTTTTTTGTTGTCCAAGGATCTTCACAAGGAGATCTACATAAAGATGTTGAAAATGGAGGTAATTATGTAGCTTAAAACTTGTAAAACTATGAGATTATAGATCTAATTAAGTGTTCTTTGTTAACAAATTCTTTGTGTATGATTATCTATTTAGATCAATTTTACCAATTGTAGAAAGAGATAGAAGATTGGAGAAGAATGAGACAAGAAGATAGAAGTGACACAACATATACATGGAGAAACCCTTTAAGGAAAAAACTCCACCACCAGAATCAATAGTTCTTGTATTATTTAACCTTAGAACAAGATTACAATAATACAGTATCAATCCTTGATTGATATTCTTCCTTTTCCGTCAACAATCCTTCTTCACAACCTGCAATAAACTCTCTTCATCTTGCTGCAACTAACAGAAAATTATGAGCATTGTAAACTCCAAAGAGTTGATCAAAACAAGAGCACAATTCTCCTCACAAATATCTATGCCTAGATTGGGCAAGTAGAGTTATACACTATAACATGAAGTCAAAACTAAAGTCTCCTCAATTTAGGCACCCCAAATTGAACACTTAACTGAACGTTGGTCAAGAAAATATCTTCCAAGCTTCAGTTGGCACCCAAGAATGGGCCCACTTAACTAAGCCTTGTAAATATCTTCTCATACAAAAGATAATAACTCAAAGATATCAACTTGGGCGCCCAAGGTGGGTCCAAGTTAATCTTAGTTAACTGAAACATATCTCTCCACCAATTCATGCAAACATTATGCATGATTGATCATCCCCACTTAACTAAATGTATCCACCTGTTATTTGTCATGCAACTGAATTCATTAGTCATGCAACTCAAGTCAACTGAAGTCAACAAGCATTCAACTCAAACTAACTACATGCAACTAAAGATAACTAAACCATAATTGAACTGCACTAAACTAAACTAAACTCAATTGAACTAATATTGAACTGAACTGAGCTAAACTGAAGTGAACTGAACTAAACTAAACTAAACTCCACTCAAGTAAATATCAATCCCTAATTTGTAGGATCTTTACATGCATTATTGAAGTGTTATCAATCCTCCAAATAGTTAACTTAAGCAAGGTGGGTTCCACCTTCCATGTGGGCACCCCATGTTCTCCTATTTTGTAGGAGATCTTCTTGGGCATCCCCACATGTTCCTATCATTTAGGAACAATTACAAATGTTCATTTCATTTGAGGGTATGTGTAGGATCATCATGGAAAAAATAGGCCCTTAAGTGGCGAAAAATTCAGAAAAATCAGAGTTAGGCAACTTGACGTAAAATTTTGAATAAGTTATCTATATTATTTCAAAAATATGTAAGAATAGAATCTATAGAAAATTGAATGTAGTTTCTAAACTACTAGGTTTGTTTAAATATATATATATATATTTGGTGAAAATTTGAAATTTCAATGCAATAGTACTTAAATTTCAGGGAAAAAATAAGTAGTGTTCAACCACCCTAACCACAATAAAATGATAATATTTTTATAATATTTTAGATATAAGTAGAGGACTCATGTCCCGATGTGATGCATATTTTTTGTAATTTTTTCTAAGTAAATAATTAATTATGAATTTTTATTACAACTTTTAAAAAATATAAAAACTCGTATGTCTAACCACCTTAACTTGGTCAAAACTTCATAAAATTCAATTTTTATTTTTTAATCCTATAGTATGCAAAACATAGAATGTGACGATGTTTTGGATTCAAAAAATGTGATACCGTTTGAAAGCTATAGATGTTTTTCAATTAGCCTATCAATTAGGACTTTAGTCATAATTTGAATAGAAAATGAATAATAATTACTTATTAAATTCAATGTAAATCATAAGTTATATTGGTGGAAAGTTGAGAATCTCCTTTAAAAACCCTTTTTGTTTCATCAATTTTGGGTTAAAAAAAAGTCGTCAGCCACATACCCATCATATTGCCACTTTTTGGCCCATCATGATCCTACACATACCCTTGAATTTAATCTCTTTCTAATCCGAGTGTTGGGGAACACTTTCCAAGGACCTAGGAGATACATGAAATATGTTTAGGATTGCAATTAAATGGCATCCTATACCCAACATTCTCCCTCTTGACATTATACATTGCAATTATTCTAAATGAGGAATCATTATTATAAATCAAGTACAAGACTCAAGGCCAATGGCCTTCCTGCACCAAGAGAACTTATATGTAGGAACTGGTTTCATAAGATAATTTGCAACATTGATCAAAGTGTCAACTTTCTCAATCAATATCTTCCCACTCTCAACCATTTCTTGCACAAAGTGATATTGAACATCAACATGCTTAGTACGAGCATGATACATAGGATTTTTGGCTAAACAAATAGCACTCTAACTATCACATTCAAGTTTAATTTGCTTGCAATTAAAACCGATACCTTTCCCAAGTCTTTGTAACCAAACTTCCTCTTTAGAGGCATGTGTATTATCCATGTATTCTACTTCTGTGGTGGACAAAGCAACTATGGGTTGCCTCTTTCTCATCCAACTAACCGCAACTCCAAACAAAGTAAACACATAGCCACTTGTCGACCTCCAACTGTCCAGGTCTCCTAACCAATCTGAATCAACAAAAACCTATATGTCTGATGATTTGTGCATAATATCAATATCATTAGCACCATGCTAAACCAAACAATAATTAGAAGTACCTCGTAAATATCTAAACACCCTCTTAACATAAGTCCAATGTTCCTTACTAGGGTTAGACATAAACCTACTTAGAACTCCCACTGCTTGGGCTATATCTGGTCTTGTACAAACCATTGCATACATCAAACTACCAACTACACTAGCATATGGAATTTCAAACATTTCCTCATGATCAAAATCAGATTTAGGACTCATGTCTAAACTTAACTCTGTGCCAACTGGTAAAGGAATATTAATTGGTTTACTATCCTACATGTTAAACTGTTTCAAAATAGTATCAACATAGTTGCTTTGACTTAAGAAAAGCTTTATGTTACCTCTATCTCTATTGATCTCCATACCAAGGATATATTTTGCAACCCCTAGATCTTTCATCTCAAATGTGCTAGAGAGTTGTGCTTTCAATTCTTTGATCATTACCTTGTTGTTACCAATAAACAACATGTCATCAACATACAAGATAATAATTAAAAGTTGATCATCAATAACTTTTATGTAAACACAATGATCTTCCTCACTCCCAACATAACCAATTTTCAATGCAAAAGCATCAAACTTCTGGTACCACATCCTAGGTGACTGTTTCAATCCATGTAAAGATCTCTTTAACCTGCAAACCACTTCTTTTCCTTTTACAAAAAAACCACTAGGTTGCCTCATATAAATCTCCTCATCAAGATTCCCATGCAAAAAAGTAGTTTTCACATTCATTTTCTCTATCTCAAAATCATAAGCAGTAGCAATAGATAAAAAGAATCTAATAGAAGTTAATTTAGCAATAGGAGAGAATATTTCATTAAAGTCAACTCCCTCTCTCTGGGAGTAGCCCTTGGCTACTAATCTATCCTTGTACCTTTCGATATTACCATCTACTCCAATTTTATTTTTAAAGATCCATTTACAACCAATGGCCTTTCTTCCTTTGGGAAAACTCTCAAGATCCCATGTGTCACAAGTATCCAAGGAAACCATTTCCTCATGCATAGCTTGTGACCAAAGCTTGTTCTCATCTGAAGAAAAAGCTTCCATGTAAGATCTAGGTTCATCATTAGTACTCATCAAAGAAAATATATAATGGAAATCAGGTGGGCTATACCTGTCAATGGGATTTCGTTGTCTTGTGGATCTTCTCAAAGGGGGTTCTTCTTGTTCCTCAATATGCTCATCATGAGCATCTATCTGAGAAGAACTATGTGAACTCTCCTCATCCAATCCATCCAATTGTTCTTCAACATGTTCATCTTCATGCTTCTCATTATTTATCTCAAAATTCACTATTCGAGAAGTATCCTTCTCCTTTGGTTGTTCTTCTCCTAAATAAGCTCTAAATTCCCTAAAAATCACATCTCTAGATAAAGTAATTTTTTGGGTTAGAGGATTCCAAAGCTTGTAACCTTTTACATTTTCACCATAACCTATGAATATGCATTTTTGTGCTTTTGGATCCAACTTAGACCACTTTTCTCTAGGCACATGAACAAAATCCTCACAACCAAAGATCCTTAAATGTGCAACACTAGGTTTCCTACCTAACAACATTTCATAAGAATTTATATCTTCAATAAATGAACTAGGGGATCTATTGATTAAATAACAAGAAGTACTTAAAACCTCCGCCCAAAGGAACTGATCTAGCTTAGCACTACTTAACATACTCCTAGCTCTTTCCATTAAGGTTTGATTCATCCTTTCTACTACTCCATTTTGTTGAGGTGTATATATGGAGTAGTTTTTTGTCTCACAATTCCTGCATGCTTACAATAATCATCAAATTCCTTAGAACAATGTTCACCACCATTATCTTATCTCAACACTTTTATCTTATGATCTAATTGTGTCTCAACCAAAGCCTTAAATTCTTTAAACCTATTAAACACATCAGATTTGTTATGCATAAAATAGATCCAAGTGTATCTTGAGACATCATCAATAAATGTGACATAATATCTAGATTTTCCAATAGAGTCAATATCCACAAAGCCCATTACATCTAAATGAATAATCTCTAATAATCTTTTAGCTTTATTTGTTCCATTAGGAAATGAAGATCTAGATTGCTTTCCAAATGCATAATGCTCACAAAAATCATTTTTTCTACTATTATAATCAGGAATACTGTCAACCAATTTCTTATTAAGAATGTTCCTAAGACCTTTTCACCAATGTGGCCCAATCTATGGTGCCACAATATATATGTATTTTCAGCTTCAGTTACATTGGCTAATTTATTCAAATTGGAGGTATTAAGCTTAAACAAAGTCCCAATCTGATATCATTTAGCAACCACCATATTCCCTTTCACCAATCTGCAACCACCTTTGTCAAATGTCACATGCATTCTAGAATCATTGAACTTAGGTATAGAAAGTAGATTTCTAGCAAGTCCTGGAATATGTAAAAAAGCATTAAGGGTCTTGACCCTACCATCACTGAAACACAATGTTACCTCTCCTTTTCCCACAACCTTTGTTGTGCTATTATCTCCAAAGAAGACATTTCCTCCATCATATACACTATACTTAGTGAACCACTCCTTGTTACAAGTCATATGATAGGAGCAACCTGAATCAATAAAGTTATCACAAACAATATTAGATGAAATGGCCAATGCATCATTACTATCATCTGAGGATTTCTCTATAGAATCATTAGAACTCTTTTTCTTGCTCTTACAATCCTTCTTTACATGCCCAAATTTCCCACAATTCCAACACTTTACCTTACTCTTACTAGGGGTTTTAAACCATCCTTTGGACTTACCCTTTCCTTTCTTGTCTCCCTTAGGTTCCTTTTACTTAGGCCTACCTCTTACAAACAAGGAATCTTGGGAACCAATTTTAGACTTCCTCCTCATCTACTCTAATAGGAGAGTAGGAATTATATTTTCCATCTTAGGATTTGCACCACTACCACTGATAGCAACAATTAGATTTTCCCAAGACTCTGGTAAAGAACAAAGTAACAAAATGCATTTATCTTCATCTTCTAGCTTTACATCTACAGATGCTAACTGAATTAGAATCAAATTAAAAGCATTTAAATGATGTGCAATAGAATCACCATATTTCATCTTTAAAGAATACAAGTGTCTTTTCAGATACAACTTATTACTAAGACTTTTGGTTTGATAGATATCACCTATCCTCTTCCATAGTTTATATGTGGTAGTTTCATCTAAAACTTTCAAGAGAACAACATCAGCAAGACATAATCTTATGGTCCCTCTTGCCTTCTTATCAAGCTTAGCCCAATCCTCATCTGGCATCATTGTAGGTGACTTTGTCTCATTACAAACAGCTAACCACTGATCTCTCTCTTGAAGGAGATCCTCCATTTTTAGTTTCCACGTCTCGTAACTAGATCCATTGAATCTTTCAATATCTAAATGAGAATTAGAACTCATTGTAACACACTTGTTTTACAAATCAGCAATAACACAATGGTAAAAGCTCCCACTATAGCCAAAAAACCTTCAAACTTTTAAGAGAAAGGCATCCCAAACTCTACCCAACCTCTAGCTTTGATACCAAATGTTGAAAATGGAGGTAATTATGTAGCTTAAAACTTGTAAAACTATGAGATTGTACATATAATTAAGTGTTATTTGTTAACAAATTCTTTGTGTATGATTATCTATTTAGATAAATTTTACCAATTGTAGAAAGAGACGGAAGATTGTAGAAGAATGAGACAAGAAGATAGAAGTGACACAGCATATATGTGGAGAAACCCTTTCGTGGAAAAAACTCCACCACCAGAATCAATAGTGCTTGTATTATTTAACCTTAGAACAAGATTACAATAATATTGTATCAATCCTTGATTGATATGCTTCCTTTTCCTGCAACAATCCTTCTTCACAACCTGCAATAAACTCTCATGAAACTCTCTTCATCTTGTTGCAATTAATAGACAATTATGAGCATTGTAAACTCCAAAGAGTTGATCAAAACAAGAGCACAAAGCTCCTCACAAATATCTACGCCTAGATTGGGCAAGTAGAGTTCCACACTGTAACATGAATTCAAAACCAAAGTCTCCTCAATTTAGGGGCCCCAAACTAAACACTTAACTAATCGTTGGTCAAGAAAATATCTTCCAAGCTTCTCTACAAAGTTGGCACCCAAGAATGGGCCCACTTAACTAAGCCTTGTAAATTTCTTCTCATACAAAAGGTGTTAACTCAAAGATGTCAACTTGGGCACCCAAGGTGGGTCCAATTTAATCTTAGTTAACTGAAACATATCTCTTCACCAATTCATGCAAACATTATACATGATTGATCATCCCCACTTAACTGAATGTATCCACCTATTATTTGTCATGCAATTGAAGTCATTAGTCATGCAACGGAAGTCAACTAGCATTCAACTCAAGCTAACTACATGCAACTAAAGACAACTGAACCATAACTGAACTAAACTGAACTAAACTAAATTGAACTAAACTAAACTGAATTGAACTGATACTAAACTAAACTAAACTAAACTCCACTCATGTAAATATCAATCCCTAATTTGTAGGATCTATACATGCATTACTGAAGCATTATGAATCCTCCAAATAGTTAACTTAAGCAAGGTGGGTTCCATCTTCCACGTGGGCACCCCATGTGCTCCTATTTTTTAGGAGCTCTTCTTGGGCATCCCCACATGTTCCTATCATTTAGGAATAATTACAAATTTCAATCTACATGTTCATTTCATTAGAGTTTATTCTCTTTTTAATCCTAGTGTTGGGGAACACTTTCCAAGGACTTAGGAGATACATGAAATATGTTTAGGATTGCAATTAAAAGGCATCCTATTCCCAACAAAAGAAACATCCAAGATTCATGCACAACTTTTCTCTTACTTATAGGCTACAAGATTATTTGTTTGATCTCAAACAAGCCCCTAGGGATTGGTATTAGAAGATAGATGGTTTCCTAATTGCATTTGATTCCACATGTTTCCACTTTGATCACAAGATCTATATTCAAAGACACGGAGTTGATCTTTTGATAATGGTATTGTACATAGATAATTTGATTATCACTAGTAGCTCATCATCTATACTTCATGATATATGAATTTCATTGATGGATCACTTTGGCATGATAGATCTTGGGATTTTAAACTTATTTCATGGTCTATTGGTTCTTCAATATTCTAAGGATATATCCATTCATTAATAGAAACTTATGGCATTGATATGCTTCATTGTTTTACTATGGTTAATTATAAGCTAACTCCTACACCGTGATAGAGCTTCTTAAAACTTTGCAAAATTTTGAGAAAATCATGACTTTAGTCATGATCTCTGAGCTTTGTAACCAAGGATGAGTTACAGGTTTTGGTTTTTAAACCCTAACTTCACAAGTATCCCATTCTAAAACCCTTCAATGTTATGATTTTGCAGTGACTTGTTCCTGTCAATCGTCGATTAAGTAAGTTATAACATAAGCCTTCAAACACGTTTGGTTACCAGCCCCTTCAGTTAGGAAAGTTGGTCTCTCTGCACATGGTCTCATGCCAAATTTTTATAAAGTTGGGCCAATTATTTTAATGGGCTTAAGTTTCCATCCTCAATGGTCTTATTATCGTCGGCCTAGTCATGGCCCCTCTTTATGACTAACATTTAGCATGTGCGGGAAGGTCAACTGTTGGATAGGGAGATTCAATCCCCCACCACCCATCACACACTGTGTGGGCATTTATGGAGAGTCATCATGAAACATGCGAGGTTCACGAGATGCTGACACATGTCCCTGCCGTAAGATGCCTGACCCATGTACAAGTGTCTAGTAGCCAATGACGGTGAGATCGATGGTCATTGTGTAGCTTCTAGATTTGATCTAGGTCATTCATCACACACCTCATGGCATTTTATTAATGCCTACCAGACAACTTGTGAGGTACGTGAATTGTTGACACGTGGTGTTTTTTTTACCACTGTGCGGAGTATGGTGGATCCCGTGGAATGACTAACATGGATCCCAGTCAGCATCTTCTCATTGGCCAAGAGATGACGAGCCATAATATTATTTTTTCAAACCCGATTTGACCACTTTTCAGTCGTTTGATCTTTCATCTCATTTTGATATCAACGGTCGATATTCAAAACTCAAAACACACATGTGATAGTCATTTTGTTCTACAACCAGTGAAGCATTAATGGTGTGTTCTCTTCAGGAATGCTCAAATCAAGTCCTTCTGCATGTGAGAAATTAAATCCTATATATTATGATGAATGATATGCTGATCTATTGGTACCAGGGTAATTAATGGTGAAGTAATCAATGCCAGCAATTAATTGCTTCTTCAAGCATGTGATGGAAAAGTTGATGAGAAAATACCATCAGGATTTCTTGATAAATATGGATGAAGTGATAGCTATTTTCACCATTGTATTAAGTAGTTGGCATCTCTTTGAATTCGTGCAGAATGAGGAGTGTGTGACTGTGAGTTTGAGAAGCTACCAAGTAGTGAAAATGAGTAAGCCACTTGCTTACACAGTCCCTGTAAGGAGGTCACCCATACTTAATTTATAGAGGCCTCAAGATGATGTTTTTGTACGTGAGCACGAGGTACCTGAATGTGCTCCATTTGCAAAAGAAAAGGCCCCTGTTGAGAAGCCTTCGTGTATTCCCATTAGAAGCAGCAAACTAAAACACCAGGGCGTTGTCGCAAAGAAGGTGGAAGAAAAGGGCAAGGAGCCTGCACTATTTGCCTCTAGAGTCCGCAGGAAGATAAGATATGGATGCGACTCTTATGGGAGGCAGAATTTTCCAATTTCTATTATAGATAGCCTCTCAGAAAGCGCGACAGAGATGGACTCAGGTTACAAGCAATACCTCACGATGTTGAACCAAGTTGCAGTCCTGGGAATGGAGGTGTTGTCGGTACCACCATTTTCCATCAAAACTCCAAGTGGGTGTGATGGTTATGTTCCAAACAAGGACAAAGAAGAGGAGGGAGTCAAAGTTTCTTCTCCGTCTCCTGCAACGACATGAAGTGGGCGCATGTATCGTGGGCTTGCTACTAGTGTTGGTCAGTCTATTGGTTGAGAGAGAGGTGGTGTATGGGATTAAAATTTTGTGTTAATTGATAAGATTGTTGTGGTGATTGCTCTTGTTCCTCGTGTGTGGTATTGGTTTTTGGGGTTTTTTGTTGACTGTGGGCTTTCATGATGACGTGGACGTGGCATGCAGGGCTTAGCTAGCAATTAAAGGGAAATTTTGGTGGTACTTATATTTCCCTTTTGATGATGGTCACAAGTTTTTCCTCCCCTTTTTCAACAAGTGATTGCAAATTATCATGTGGGCAATTTTGAGATGAAATGAAAATTGATTTTGAAATGAAATATTTGAATTGTAACTGCATTTGAGTTGGATGCTTGTTGCTCCCTTGCATTATAAAAGGGATTTTGTGGCTCATTTGTAGGGGTTCTGACTTCTGAAATTTTGAGTTTGGTATACATCCAAGGTAGAAATTAGGTATAGGAAGGATACCAATGAATGGAACGGCTAGATTTTCTTGGTTTTGAGTTGTGTATATGTTAATCTTAAAATACTTTTATAGAAATTACTGATATCGAAACAAATCTTATGTCTAAAGAATTTACTCTCCTTATGTAACTTCTTTCTCTGCAAATTATGAATGAAATTTCAAGGATATTTCTTGTTCATCGTCAAATGCCTATTTGAATGTATGTCTTTATTTCTGCCTTGGTTCAAAGAATCAATTAAATGCTTAAATGAGGTCATAAATTTGTGTTAATTTACAAAGGATCTGGTAAGAAGTAGTGTTTTAGAAGTTGTGAGTTTTCATAATGTAAGGCATTATGGAAATAGTCCATAGTATTCAGAGTTAAAGAATTTTTGTATTACTGATTATCATATATGTGACTCCATTGCCCAATCGATGAGACACTGGTCTATTTGTAAAGATATTTACATTTGAAGGATAATGATGGTGTACTTAATCATGTAGTTGAGGTCAAAGCATAATTCATTTAAAAATTTTAACCATGAGGCATGTATTTGAAACACTTTCTCGTTCCTAGTGAATGAATGGTTATTCGCTCAAGGATCAGCCAATCTTCGGATGAATTGTGTTTATTTACCCTTCATAGGAACCGATATGTGAATTAATGTGTTCTTTACTCAATAAATCCAAATGGACACAATTAAAAACACCCTCCTAGGTCCCATAGAGCCTAAAGTGAAGGAGTGAAGTTTCCAAAGCTCTTCACTTGTTAAGTTGGCCATTCACTTAAGGATTCTTGAACATAAGAGTTGGCTACTCTAGAGATTTCTAAGGGTGTACTAGAAAAAACACCAATAGAATGGTGACTCTATTGGGGATAATTCTCATTCTTCAAACACAGATCTTTGCATCATAGAGTCAAATAGTGAGAGAATTCTTAACATTTTGTTTAGATATTGATCAATTCTTGAACCCGGTAGAAGATTGGATTGCAGCAAAGTTTGAAGAACCTGAAAGTGACTCCACTGTGGAAGCCAACCCAGAGCCTATATTATTTTGAAGAAACTTCATCTTATTTGAATTTAAATCCTCCATGATAGGAGGTGGTGACTCTAACAAAAGAACCTAACAAAGTATACATCAAATCTCCAAATCAACAGATTTGAAGACAAAGGATAGGTGGTTGCTACAAAATTCTAGGTATTCTCATAGAATTGATGATGATTTGATCATGAGTGAGCAAATTATGATATATCTTCTATGTTTGAAGTGTAAATGATTCCCTATTAAGTGAATTAGCACTAGATCAGGGAATAATAACAAAAATTTAGCATGTCTTTTGAAATGTAAAGTCAAATTAGTTCATTATCATAGATAAGCATGTTGTATTGTAAGATCTTAAGAAAAATTCATAGGAAATATGCATCGTAAAGGCTTAGGATTGGAATAATTGTAAAGAACCGGTGTAGTATTGTTCAATTGCAAAGCAAAACTTTCAATTCTCTTTTAAGGAGTGAAATTGCATAGTTAAGCTGCACATTTTGGTGTAGACATGGGTGTAACTGACCATGACGAACAACCTCAGTTGGGTCAAAGGAGTTTCAGTATTGAGAGATACAGGGCCATTTTCTTTGACAATATTTATGGGTATCCAAATGTTGTCCCACCTAAGATTAGGGATAAGCTACCAAATTTCAATGGTGCAAAAGTTGAATCAGTAGGAAAACACCTGCAAGAGTTTGTTGATATGATGGGAGATTATGAATTGGACTTTGAAGATGTTGTTATGAAATTTTTTGTTCAGTCCCTAAGAGGAGATGCAAGAGACTAGTTCTCTTATCTACTAGCTTTTTCCATACATTCATGGGAGGAGTTTAAAGTACTGTTCATGAAACAATTTGGGGAAAGGATTGATCCTATCCTAATAAGACAAAATTTCATGAGCATGGAAAAGGTAGAGGATGAGTTGGTTCCTGCTTTCAATCTCTGATTCTCTAAAGTGATCAAAGAGATCCCTGCAAGCATAAGACCAAACGATGCTAAATGTTTGGTGGTATACTTGGGTGAATTCAACAAAAATATGAGTTACCTTCTGAGAGAAAAAGAGCCTACTACATTGCACCAAGCATACCAAATTGCCATAGACATTGAAAATAATTTGAAGTATCCAATGATGAAGGAATGTCCAATCATCAACAATGGTCACCCTAGTCCATTTCCTACAAATGAAAATAGTGGATCAATTAGTATAGGTTTGGGTCAAGAGGACAAAGATTCTATTGTCCCAGTTTCTCCATCACAACAATGTGAGAATTATGGTAAGGCCCAAGTGAAAAGGTTGCAAGGTCAAGGAAAAATTGATCAAGTATCCTCGGCCAAGAGTTTACACAAAATGAAGAGATATCAAGGGGAATCACCCTATGATCTATTCTCTAGGTTTGTGGACACTTTATTAGATATACCTAAAGATGTCAGGCTAGAAGGATCCATGTGTATTGATTTGTTCTGTGACATGTATCAATTAGGATTAAGCACCTTACCAAATGAACTGAATCCTCATAGTTTGAGCCAAGTAATTGATTGGATAAGAGTTGTAAAAGAAGCTCAGAGTGAGTACACACAACAAGTGTTACCTCAAAGAACTACCAGTGATTATCATGATGAGGAGAATCAAAGGTCAATTTCAAAAGGTCGAGAGGATGCATCTGAATATCAACAACTTGTTGATGATTGTTGTCATTTTACCACTACCATAGATGCAAATCCATATAGCAATGAAGAGGATGGAGATAAAGAATATGAAGATAAATAAATGGTGCATGATTTTCATCCTTGGGATGTCCTAGACTGTGAGCAAGCACCAGAGATGCAAGGGGAAGCCCCACATTCTGATTTAATCAGAATTAATGATGCACAAACCAGTGACCAAGGTGATGGGATTGAACTTGGTCAGTCTTTTGTTGACTATAATTTGTCTTATGAAATTGAAGTGGAGTCTCTTGCTTCAAGTAGAGGACAAATTGACAGCCTTGAGAGAGTGCATTTTCTTCATATGAAGAATTTTCAAAGTGTGGATCGATAATTTTGAGCATAAATGATGAAGAGGATGTTGAAAATATTTCTCTACTCTTCTAGTGATTACGCTGATTTTGAATGCACTGATGATCCTAGAGATTGGGACTCTCATATTGAAAAGACAGGGGTATAGGTGTTAGCCATGAAGGTATGGCACAATACCTTATTTGATGAACCTTCACTAGAAGATGGGGTTATGAATGATAACCCTTACTAATGTAGAATCAATCCACTTTTTGAGGAAAATTCTGATTATTTACTGACAAGTACCACTAGTGAAAATGTTGGAGATGGTACAAGTGAAAGAGTAAGAAGTAAGGACCAAGTTGGCATTGAGGTTTGTGATCCTGTCTCTAGAGATGGCGACTTTGATTCAATAGCTCCTTAATCACATGAAAGATATAGTGACACAATTGGTGGTGAATAAGTTGGTCCACCGACAATTCAATGTGATATTTGTTTACAGGATAGAGAATTTGAAGACAAAGATGGCATTGTATGTCATCATAATCCTAAAGATGGCTTAGGTATTAAGAGGGGTGTAGATGAGCATGCCCATTCCCATGTAATACATAAGTGCATATTTGAAAGAGAGGTTGAGCTGTCAGCTACACATGATAATGAAGATGAAATACACATGGATGAAGGGAGAGGCCTATTATTGAATAACCAAGTTGTGCATTCAAATGGATATATTAGTCTTGAAGCAAGAGTGTTGCTTGTTGATGATGAGGAACAATTGGATGAGTCTTCAGCTTATGTTAATATTGCAGGATTGTTTGCTCTATGTAAGGAGCAATTCAAAGGTGTGGACAACCAGAGATATGATGTTAATCAGTGTGAAGTTGCACTTGAATTCTTTGTAGATACTCCCTATCTTCTGGATCTTATCATGGAACTCTTTCCATCCCATGAGGACAATACTCATTTCAAGCAGAGAGAAGGTATGCCTGATGCTGCATTTTTCTCCCATGATTTTGCAGAAGCCTAACCTAGTATGAGTTAGAGTGTATGAAGGATTCCAATTGGATGAACAAATTGAATGTGATATTGCAATTCATGACCATATGGAGTATGAATGTTTTATTTTCCCAACTCAATTTGATGAGCCTATGGCAGAGAAGGCTAGTGAATGGGGAAACATTGCAACAAGTAGAATGGATGGTGTCAATTATGATGATGCTAATTGCCTAGAATTACACAATGTACATTTTTATCCATTACCAGCAGAGCAGGACAAAGTTTTTGATAGAGGGAAGAGCCAGTCCTGAATTTTGGGCATCAAGGGCCTCTAGTTTGAGGATCGAAGCCAATTGTTTAAAAGGGGGATTCTCATAAAATAAATTACACTATATAATTTTGTAAATAATGTACATAGGTTTGGGTGGTGTGTTCCTTTTTTATTGTGTCTATTTGCTCTGTCCGAGCAAGCTCCTAGGTTTTTTGTGTTTCTGCCCTGGTTTGCTTTAACCTAAGATCTGGATTATCACTATACCCACTCGAGGTATATGTCCTCGAGCATGAGCCACTAATATCTAGCTTCTAAAAATTTTGCAAAATTTTGAGAAAATCATGACTTGAGTCATGATCTCTGAGCTCTGTAACCAAGAATGAGCTATAGGTTTTGGTTTGTAAACCCTAACTTCACAAGCATCCCATTCTAAAACCCTTCAATGTTATGATTTTGCGGTGACTTGTTCCTTTTGATCGCCGGTTAAGTAATTTATAACCTAAGCCTTCAAACACGTATGGTTACCAGCCCCTTTGGTTAGGAAAGTCGGTCTCTCCACACATGGTTTCGTGCCAAATTTTAATAAAGTTGGGCCAATTATTTTAATGGGCTTAAGTTGTCATTCTCAAGGGTGTTATTATCATCGATCTAGTCATGGGCCCTCTTTATGACTAATGTTTAGCATGTACAGGAAGGTGAACATTGGATAGGGAGATTCAATCCCCGCTGCCCATTGCACACCACGTGGGAATTTATGGAGAGTCATCATGAAATGTGTGAGACCCGCGAGATGCTAACACGTGTCCCCACTGTATGGAGCCCGACCCATGTACAAGTGCCCAGTAACCGATGACGGTGAGATCGACAGTCATTGTGTAGCTTTTGGATTTGATCTGGGTCATTCATCGCACACCTCATGACATTTTATTAATGTCTTCCAAACAAGTTGCAAGGTACACAAATTGTTGACAAGTGGTGTTTTTCGACCACCATGCGGAGTATGGTGGATCCCATGGAATGAGTGACATGGATCCTAGTCAACATCTTCTCATTGGCCAAGAGATGACGAGTCATGGTATGGGGTTTTCAAACCTAATTTGACCACTTTTTGGTCGTTCGATCTTCCATCTCATTTTGATATCGACGACTAATATTCAAAACTCAAAACACACATGTGATAGCCATTTTTTTCTACAACCAGTGAAGCATTAATGGAGTGCTCTCTTCAAGAATGATTGAATCAAGTCCTTGTGCGTGCGAGAAATTAATTCCTAGCTATTATGAGGAACGATACGCTAATCTCCTAGTACTAGGGTGATTAATGGTGAAGTAATCAATTCCAGCAATTAATTGCTTCTTCAAGCATGTGATGGAAAAGTTGATGAGAAAATACCATTAGGCTTGCTCGATAAATGCAGATGAAGTGATAGCTATTTTCACCATTGTATTCAGCAGTTGGCATCTCTCTAAATTTGTGCAGAATAAGGAGTTTGCGACTGTGAGTTTGAGAAGCTACCGAGCAGTGAAAATGAGTAAGCCACTCACTTCCATGGTCCCTGTTAGGAGGTCACCCAGACTTAATTTATAGAGGCCTCAAGATGATGTTTTTGTACGGGAGCACGAGGCACTCGAACATGCTCCATTTGCAAAAGAAAAGGCCCCTATTGAGAAGCCTCTGTGTATTCCCGTTAGAAGCAGCAGACTAAAACACCAAGGCATTGTCACAGAGAAGGTGGAAGAAAAGGGAAAGGAGCCAACACCGTTTGCCTCTGGAGTTTGCAGGAAGATAAGATATGGGCGTAGCTCTTATGGGAGGCAGAATTTTCCAATTGCTATTATAGATAGCCCCTCAGAAATCACGACAAAGACTAACTCAGGTTACAAGCAATACCTCATGATTTTGAACCAAGTTTTAGTCTCGGGAATGGAGGTGTTGTTGGTACCACCATTGTCCATCAAAACTCTAAGTGGGTGTGATGGTTTTGTTCCAAACAAGGACAAAGAAAAGGAGGGAGTCAAAGTTTCTTCTCCATCACCTGCAACGATGTGAAGTGGGCATGTCTATCGTGGGCTTGGTGCTAGTGTTGGTTGGTCTACTGGTTGAGAGAGAGGTGGTGTGTGGGATTACAATTTTGTGTTGATTGATAAGATTATTGTGGTGGTTGCTCTTGTTCCTGGTGTGTGGTACTGGTTTTTGTGGTTTTTTGCTAATATTGGGCTTTCATGATGACGTGGACGTGGGGTGCAGGGCTTAGCTGGTGATTAAAGGGAAATTTTGGTGGTACTTATATTTCCCTTTTGATGATGGTTACAAGTTTTTCCTCCCCTTTTTCAACAAGTGATTGCAAATTATCATGTGGGGAATTTTGAGATGAAATGAAAATTGATTTTGAAATGAAATATCTGAATTATAATTACATTTAAGTTGAATGCTTGTTGCTCCCTTGCATTTATAAAAGGATTTTTTGGCTCATTTGCAGGGGTTCTGACTTCTAAAATTTTGAGTCTGGTATACATCCAAGGTAGAAATTAGGTATAGGAAGGATACCAATGAATGGAACTGCTAAATTGTCTTGGTTTTGAGCTGTGTATATGTTAGTCTTAAAGAGTTTTATAGAAATTATTGATATCGAAACAAATCTTATGTCTAAAGCATTTACTCGCCTTATATAAGTTCTTTCTTTGCAAATTATGAATGAAATGTCAAGGATATTTCTTGTTCATCGTCAAATGCCTATTTGAATGTATGTCTTTATTTCTGCCTTAGTTCAAAGAATCAATTAAATGCTTTAATGAGGTCATAAATTTGTGTTAATTTACAAAGGATTCGGTAAGAAGTAGTGTTTTAGAAGTTGTGAGTTTTCATAATGTAAGGCATTATGGAAATAGTCCATAGTAGTTAGAGTTAAAGAATTTTTGTATTATTGATTATCATATATGTGACTCCATTGTCCAATCGACGAGACACTGGTCTATTTGTAAAGGTATTTACATTTGAAGGATAATGATGGTGTATTTAATCATGGACTCGAGGTCAGAGCATAATTCATTTAAAATTTTTAACCATGAGGCATGTATTTGAAACGCTTTCTCGTTCCTGGTGAATGAACAGTTATTTGCTCAAGGATCAGCCAATCTTCAGATGAATTATGTTTATTTACCCTTCATAGGAACCAATCTGTGAATTAATGTGTTCTTTACTCAATAAATCTAAATGAACACAATTAAGAACACCCTCCTAGGTCCCACAAAGCCTGAAGTGAAGGAGTGAAGTTTCCAAATCTCTTCACTCATTAAGTTGGCCATTCATCTTAAGGATTCTTGAACATAAGAGTTGGCTTCTCTTTAGAGATTTCTAAGGGTGTACTGGAATAAACACCAACACACCATTCCAGTTAGGTGTCACATTGACTACCACTTGCATCATAGCTAGTGTTGATGCTATTTTGTATAAAGGTTGGTGGGTAATCTCTTGTATTTAACACACACACACACACACACACATCTTGATATTACCTTTGTTGTTGGGATTGTATCTCATTTTTCTCATGATCCTCATGCGAATGATTGGAAGATAGTCAAGAGAATTTGTGGTATATTAGGGGCACTACACACTTTGGAATTCAATACACACCAAGAGCTTCAAAGATAGTAGGCTTCATCAACTCGAATTGGGTAGGTGATGTTAACTCGCAAAAGTCCACTTTCGAGTTTGTATTTTTCCTTGGTTCCAGTTTAGTTGCTTGGTCTTGCAAGAAGGAAACCACTATTGTATTATCATCTACTAAGGCTAAGTATCAAGGTGCAATTCTTAATAATCAAGAAGTTTTGTAGCTTCAACATATTTTAACAAAGTTTGGTCTTCCACCTGATAGTCCTACACTTCTTTGGTGTGATAACCAAAGTGTCATTCACATTGCACATAACCTTATTGAGTATCAAAGAACAAATCATATCAAGATACACATGCATTTCATTTGAAAACTCATCCATGATGGTCATCTCTTCTTAGAGTATTTTCCTACTAGAGAGTAGGTTGCAGACATCTTCACTAAATATTTGGTGTCACCTCGTTATCTTCAGTTACAATCAATGCTTGGGGTGAAATAATTTGTCCTTGGGGGGTCTACTTGAATCCTCCTGTGCATTTTACATCTCTTTTTTTAAAATGAGTCTTTTTCCATGAGGTTTTCTTCTTTTTTTCAATTATGAGAGATCATTTTTGTTTATACATGGGTACCTTATCAAGCCTAGTTTGTGGGACCTATTTTCTTGTTTTTTATGCATTATTTTAGCTTTCCCCTAAGATGCACTTAAAGAGGGGTGTTAGAGTAAAAGGAAATTCCTTAATTAAGTATTTAATTAATTAGGTTTTTTTTTCACACTAGCATAGCTTACTTATGTCATGTGTTTTTTTTCTCAATTCATAAGATTAAGACACATTTCATGATTTAATTTAACCCTCACTTAGGGTTTCTTATCCAAGATGATTCATTATATATTGTATCATTATTTATGCTTTTTTGAATCAATATAGCTTTGAATTTCATAACAATTCTATTATTTTTTCTCTTTTTGTGATAAGTGTTTGATTGTAAATGACTTCTAGGATTTCTAGAGTTGAAGATTCAAATCCACCATGTTATTCTTCCTTCTGCATCACACTAATGGAAATGCAACTCTTAATATAAAAAAATAGACTATACTAATCAATATTTTCTTGTTAATTATAATCTTGAAACCTTGGAATTAACTAAAGCAATGCAAAGGAGAATCAAATTTAACTATACTATTTAATAGAAAAGAACTTAAAATTGAAAGGGGATACACAATCTCACATGCATGCATACATCACATGAGATGTCATACCATAACTTTTTAATTCTTTATTTATATAATCAATATGAGTTATAATCCTCAATTTCCATATCAACGGTCTCTCTTACAATCATATTTATTATCGTTCCCCTACATTCTCTATTACTCTATCTCATTGTCCTACTATATCTCCTATATTAGTTTGTTCATTCTCATTTTTTAGTTATACTCTACTAATCCTTTTCACTAATGCACAGTATACCAAGATGCCAATTACCACTTGCGACAAAAACATATGAACATGTCTTATAAACATGTTTGTATCTTATTGGTCTCTTTCATGTTGTAAAGTCGTGGGCAATACTACATAGCTTTTATATATTGCCTCAAAGTTCTTTGTTCTACACCCTTTGGCTCTACAATATCCACAATATGTTTGGGGTCTGAGATGTAACTCAAAAATGATGAACCTTGCCAATACCTATAGCTTAAGATATCAACCTTTGTTTTACCCAAATCAAACACAACTAAAAAATCTAGAGATAAGGAGAAATGGCTCCAATATCAAGTTGCAACCTTCATTAACCATAGGCCATAACTAAGATTGCTTGCAACTTGAGATATGAACAAGACTAGCACCTGACACTCAATACTCTCATCTTGCTAAATAGTATTGTTTTGTTTATTGTGATATTATTTGCTACATTTTATTTATTTATTTTTATATTGACTAACAAGATAATCATAATTTAATTATATTTTCTAAATAGATAAAGTTTAACTTAATTATCAAACTCTTAAACATCTTAATGTTTTCTACTTCATCTTCTAATATTTATATATAAAATCATTTTAATTAAAATTCTTAAAATCTACATAATTAAAAAAATCACTTTACAAATATCTTTTTATCATTTTAAAAAAATAAAAAATTAAAGCTGAAAAAGAAAAGCTAGACACCAATTGGCCCCAAAAATTATAAGATTAAAAAAAATCAAGCAAGTGTCACATACTTGATTATCTAGTAATGCAATAATAACATTTGTTCGTTAGTTGATAAATTATTTGTGTAATATCAATCTAGGGACAAACCAAATAATAGTTTGAGATAATAGATTCTTGTAGGCGTATGTATCATAACCAATAACCACATAGTGGCAAGTACCTATTTTTGTAGGATTGTAGTAAACGTATTTATTGTAGTTGATAGATAAGTCATGACAACAATTTAAAGGTAAGCTAGATAATAGTTTGATATCAACAAATTATTATAAATTAATTGTATTATGATTTTACTAGGTTTATGAATATTATACTTGTTAGGGTTGACTTTGATCTTGAGGATGATTCATACTAAACATGACTATGACTCACATA
Source organism: Sequoia sempervirens (assembly GCA_007258455.2). Classification (NCBI taxonomy): domain Eukaryota; kingdom Viridiplantae; phylum Streptophyta; class Pinopsida; order Cupressales; family Cupressaceae; genus Sequoia; species Sequoia sempervirens. The sequence continues at coordinate 738,875,433 of VDFB02193867.1, forward strand.
GTTAAAGTTGAATTTGTTTATCAAAATAAATATTTATTAAATATTGATGAACAAATTATTTGTTTGTAAAGAACCTTTGTAATTTGATTGATTGATTTTTCCCCAGTTCTAAAATAAAATAAAATATTTTTGAGTAAATAAATTGTTTTAAAATAGTTTATGAGAAGAAAAAATCTCTTCAATAAATAAAATAACTCAAGATTGATTAGACATATATATTTAAAATATTTATATTAAAAATAATTCTAAAAAAGTAAAAGTAACTCTTCAAAATAAAATAATTATTAAATGGTTTTAAAATAAAATAGTTATTAATATAGATATTTCAAATTGTTTAATTTTAGATTTTTAAAAAATAAATATTGATGGACATTGATGACACTTCATAATTATATTAGAATTTTTTTAATCTTGTAAAAACATGAATACACCATCAAATCTTACAGAATGTAAAGTAACAAAGAAAAAATATGTTTTACATAAGATATAATGAATTAATTTGTAATAAAATTTTACAATAGATTCTAAGAATTAAAAAATATTTTTTTTAATATTTGTATTATAATACTATAAAGAATAGATTAATTGGTAAGTATAATATTGTGTTTGTAAGAAATTTAAAAAATTATATTATTTAAAAATATGAATAAAAATAATTATAATATAAAATTTTAAAATATGTTAATTGATAAAAAGGATTGTGGGTATTAGAATAATTATTTTTTTCTAAAATTTAAGAATCATTCATATGTAAATAACTATTTTTTTAATTTAAATTTGCAATAATACTCAAATATTTCAAAAATTAATTTTTAAAATATTTTTGATTAAAAAAGTTGCATATTGACTTTCAATATATTTAAAATTTTCTAAAAAATTAAAATACTACTAATTTATCCACAAACAATTTATTAAGAAATACTAATTGCAATAATAACGGCGAGTACTGTTACATCGTGCAAAGTGTGGCGTCACATGGATTCATAAAGCCACATGTTCTGGAGCCTCTTGAGCATTTGTCATGCCTAATCTCTCTTTTTCCTTCACAAGCCTTCATCCACATTTTCTTCTCTGCCTTCTTTCTGTGAAAATTCTATTGCAGTTACTGATTATTAATCTCCTATCTAATACATAGATTATTTGACTCTGAAAAATTAATTCTCAGCAAATATCGAAAAATAACACAACTGCAACTTCACCAATAAAAACTCACAGGAATAGAGAAGAAAACATTCACAATAATGAACACAATATTTTTGGACAAATTGTCCGTGGAAAAACCCCGAAGGAAAACCACTACTGCAGATGAGGAATTATATTAAACTTCAGCAAAATTAAGGAATACAAAACTGCTTGCCTCTTACTGGCAGAGCTCCGGCAATGTCCTTCTCCGGAAATTCTTCCCTCAATTTCTCCTGCTGAAATTCCACAGCTGCTATCCCCAACGCTATCACTGCGCCCTTGCTAACACTGCAAGACTATTTGCTCTCACTGCAAATTTACTTGCTATCACTGCAAGTCTTTCTCAACTCTATACTTGTATGTTCTCCAAATGCCCATTGATCCCCTTTTATACTTTTCTCATTGGAAAACCAATGGCCATGATTTAATCTCAATCAATGGCTAAGATTAAATAGACTCTAACAACCCTAACTAACTGGATTCTAGAAGTCTCTAAAGGAAACAATTTATTTAATTACATAATTATCTAGACAACTCAGCCCTTTCTGGAAGTCTATAGAAAATATTTAAATAATTAAATAAGCACTTCTTGAGAATGGAGACACCTGTCCAAGCTACATAAATTAACACTTTCTTCCCAGGAATTCGTATGAAACTTGGACTCTTTTCAGACGGTTGTAGAGAGTCGCATTTTGTCACAGATTCAAATCACATATGGAATGCTTACTCTTGAGATTATTTCTCTTGTTTTGGGATGAAGTGAGAATCGTTTAATGGGTGCAAGGCATTTGGGTGTTAGCTTTGGATACTGCTAAAATATTTCCAATGATTTTCCTCAGCATATGTGCCCTCAACTGGTAAAAATTGGAGAATATTAGTTAATGGGCTCTGTTCATCCACTTGCTAGGGAAAATCGACAGTAAAAATCTTTTACTGCCTCTTGTTCAGAAATGGAGGCTGTTGTATGTCGGGGGCCTTCAATTCCTTCTAGAAATATTATCTTGTGGTGTACAGTCTTGTGATGGTGAATTCTCAGTTTTTTACGGCTTGAAGTTATTTGAGGATTGGTAATGTAGGTGTTATTTTCTGAATTTTTCATTTTTTCAAGACTTGAAATAGACTTCACCATTTAAAATGCACGCATTTGTTTTTGGGCATGGATATTTAGGCTAGATTTGAAACAGTAGACACCGTATGAAGGCTTTGATGATACTTGCAAAGTGTCATATCGTTTACATGTGACATAGGTTTGGAAAATTTCAGAGAACGCATAACTAAATGGGCATCACATTTCTAAAATTAACTGTAGATTGAACTAAGCCTTGTTCTTTTGGCCATGTGTATCAATAGGCGTGCCTTTTTTGACAAGAGACTTTCAAAAGAGGTGAGCGGTGATTCCCTGGGAAACATATGTACCTGTAATTTGGCTATTGTTATGAACAACAAATACTTGACTTCTATCAGTGTTGTTATGATTCCCTATTCCTGGTTCTCACAATTTTCAAGAGTTAAAAGGTTATGTCTCCAAGATTATGGTAGGATGTGATAAGCCGGGTTTCTAATGAAGCATGGAGTTCTTACTTCAGGCCGTGTCCACCTCATTTTGCAACGAGGTGAGATGAAGTTCTACTTTTTAGTTTCATGTTTCTGTAGCACTCACCTGTTTGTTTTATACAAACATTGTGATAGTCTGGTTTATAGGCACCACCTGCTTCTGAGGATATAGAAGATATGATGGGTGAAAATATGTCCGATAATGCATTATTGATTTCATCTATCCATCTTGAACTTGGTCGTTGTGAAAAAGGGTAAACATCGATTATTTCTGTGTTCAATTGTGTAATTGTTGAATTTTCAAAGTTATAATTATTGATTTTTACCGAGGTTTTAGCAGCTTCCATCGAAATCTGTTGCAAGAGAAAATGATCTTCCTAGTCTAACAGGCTCTGAAAAGCCAAGGATGCGAGGACCTAGGAGGGCTTCAAAGATCGGAATTTTTTTAAAATCTTTCCAAGGAGGAGGATGTCAGAAAATAAGTCAACATATACTAACCTACTTTTACATCTAAAATAGGTTAATTATCTTGCCCTATCTCAATATAACTTATGTTTTTCCTTTTTGGATTTCTGTTGTGCAAAGAGTCAGGTTATTTTCTTTTCCTTAGAGCAAAGTGGGTTCGAAATGGCAGGTATGGTATCTGATAAAGATTTATTTCGCAGGTAAGAAACATATCAAGGCTCTAAAAGATTCAGAGGCTTGTAACAGTAACACCATTGAATTTGCAAAGGAAGCATGGTAGAACAGCAATTTCTGCAACTTTCAATCCACCCGAACAACAAACTTTGGATCCCCCAATGCCTTTCCTTAATTTAGGGAAATAAAGAAAGAAAAGATTTAGCAATGCTTTTTTCTTTAATTTTCAAGCTTTTTGTTATTTCTTCGCTGTCTATGGGGAAATGTTTTTGTTAGATGATGGTGGTGAGGTTAATGCATTCTCTATCACCATTTTACCCCTGTTGGGTTTTGTTATATTGTTGTTGATTCTGATACTATATGCATTTTGTTCCTATTGGATTCTCAAATTCCACTTATTGGAAGCTATGATGTAATTCGCTATGTGCCCTTTTGTTTCTTTAAATACTGATGGAATCTTCTTTGGAAGTGACCGAGAAACCAATACTTTGTTTCCTTTAGGTCCACTTAGAATATTTAATGGATTAAATTTTAAATGGAAGTCGATCACGGTATTTATCATTATGTTGGTCAAATTCATGCTTATAGTACCTTGCATACATGTTGATAAGCAAAATATGAAGAATTGTGCATTTAATAAATGCAAATTACCTCTTAGTGAGGAATGGACAGATTTGTATTCAGACTTTTGACATACTCAATCAAAACTGCAATGACAAGTGATTGCCATATTATTGTTTACAAAATCACAAACATTTCTGTAAGATTGCACATCAATTTAAACTACAAGTTTAATGGTTTTTCCACAGTTTCTGTTAATATTTGCTGAGTCCATTTAATTGAACGCATATGGTTAGAGCGGGAGATTAAAGGAGCTTCCAGGTATCAAATTCAAAACTTTACAACATCTCCATAAGCAGTGCAGATCCAGATTTCAACAAAGGCTAATTTAGAGTTTCTAACATATCTTCTACTTGTTCATGGAAGGCTATCTTGCGTTTGAATTTCACAAGCAAGGGTGAATGAATTCAATCCGATTTCTAAACCTCATACATTACAGTTCCTAATCTTTATTCAAGTATAAATTTTATGATGGCTAGTATCATTCATTATACAATGTTGTTTTCACTTCCAATTTTTGCTATCGGCATCTCTGACCAGACACAAAATTTGTATTTTGGAAAAGATCAATATACATTTTTCCGAATTCTTGATTATATTTTAAACATTTCATTGGTTGTGATATAAGGACTATGTTGATTTGAACGAATGAATTTGAAACGCATTTGAAGTAATGCAGACTTTTTAACCATTCTTAAAATTGAAAACCTAAGATTGTTTGCATTTGAAAAGCAATTGCAGCAAATGTTCTGTTTTACTAGGGGAGAGGGGCCCATAGTGGAGCACTCTAACTTCACGTTTCTCAAAATCCTACGTGGAAATTTCAAATCACTCCCAATTTTGTACAACAGTTTATTTGGCAACTCACGTGCTTCTATATTTCGTTTTAGGGCTACATCATCAAGTATGATGCCACATCAACATGTTTTTTTGTTGAGGTATCCAAAAAGGCCAAAAAAAAATTTGAGACCGAGAGTGGTGCACTAAATCATGTTTTATTGGTGCGCTGATGTGGCATTTGCAATTGGATATTAAGGTGCTCCACTATGGGACCCACTGAGGACTACTTCTATCTCCATTATTAGACCCCACTCCACTATGGGCCCCTCTCCCCTACGTTTGGAAGAACAAAAGCACACCTTCTAGTGAAAGCCTTCTACATTCTCAAATATGGTGTGGATAATCTGGATATGGTTTCTTGTATTTATTCATCATCCTCTTATTAGCAAAGAAGGTGGTAAACAATTTAGTACATCATCTACAGGTTCTCTGACGCCAAGAATCCCCTTAAGTTACCATTCACTGCTATCGCAAGTACAAAATTCAAATTACATTATTGGACGGTATAATGTTTCATAAGGCAATTGCCCTGGTTTTGGCAGGTATATTCATATATTTTCTTCTTGGGATTGTAGATTGTTAAGAGTTCAAAGAATGAATAGCCAAGGGATAATCAGTCAGCAGCCAGCTCACTTCTAGCGTACCAATGTATGTATTGAATGATTGTTTTCTACTGTATTTCATGATTTTATGCAGGATAAATTTAAAACAGAAGCCTCAATATCAGTTTACTGCAGAGAGCCATTTTGCATATTATAGAAGGCACATAACTTATGTTTGTATCATGGCTGTCTGAATTGCTGAAAGTGCGCTTGATATGATTCATACTTATCAAAACTGCCTTTGCACTCTCTGGCAGGGACTAAGCTGCTCTGCTCTTGCTTTTCGCATAGCAACTGTAAAATTGATAAGATGAATTACAAGTGATAATTCTAGAAAATTAAAATATAACACATGTTTACGGTTGAACTTTGTGATGTAGACATTGTGCTAAGCATAGTTAGCAGACTCAGTGAGCGGCAAGTTTTTCCAAAGTAACTCCAGAGTTTTCTGGTAGAGTTTTTGAGAGTTTTAACGAGTTTCAATGAGTACTTACTAGGTACTTGGCAAGTCTCAGCCCTTGACTCACACCACGCATGAAAAACATCAATAAAACACTTTTAAAATGTTGTGTTTTTGGGCTTTGTAAGCATTGTTTCTTTCCCTGGTTTCGAAGGTCTTCATTTGGGCACTGTCTCCAGACACCCACTAAAATCATTTGTTATATCTTGTAGTTGGTATTTTGCATAAAATTTATGTTTGTTTTGAAATTTAAGTGTTTTTTAAGTTATGATATTGCTATCAGGATTCAACTGTGTAGTTTTCAAGTCAAACTCATTGATCCATCTTTCATGTGTAGTTGTTCACAAGAACCCATCTCTCATGATAATGAATAGTCCACTTAGCACTCATTGCATCTAGGTGATGCTCACAGAGGTGAAGCACTGGGCCTTTCCGATAGGTCACCCATCCCAGTACTATTCCAGTTCAAGCGCATTTAATCACAATTTTCTCCAAGGTTAAACCCACTTAGCTTGCAACCCCATTTTAATAACAGATATTTAAGAAAAGTTAAACTTGTGATCTAGATATAAGGGAATGTGTGATGGCCTTCCAAACAAGTGACATGGATAGTGAATGAATTCTCTTCCAAGTACTAAAAGATGTTAGAAATGCTACATTTGAGGCATCAACTCAGACATCAGGTTGTAAAATGAAAATACATTTGGAAAACTCTTATTCCTTCGTAACATTTTAAAATACATTCTGTTTTCAAAAATATGTAGAAAAGAATGATTTCACTCAGAGGCACATTAAAATATTTCTATTTATTTGCTATCATGTATTCGCTTGAATGAACTCTCGATACTCCCTCTTCATTTTGACTCCAGATACATCCCTGCATTTTAAAAAAGGAACAATATTTAACTTGATGTGGACAAGAGTTATATAATGAAACATAAATTTTAAGCATTTTAAAAAAGAACAATATTTAACTTGATGTGGACAAGGATTATACAATGTAACATAAATTTTAAGCATTTTAAAAAAGAACAGTATTTAACTTGATGTGGACAAGAACTATATAATATAACGTAAATGTCACGCAAATCACTGATGTTTGAAAATTGATTTGTGCCAATAATATACATTGGACAATGTTAAATAAAGGCTAGAAAGAGCATGTGAATTGAAAATTGATTTATGCCAATAATATGCATTGAACAATGTTAAATAAAGGCTAGAAAGAACATGTGAAAGTGCACGAACATGGTAGAAAGGTGGAAAAAATGATATTTCGCAAACTTTGAAATTTGTTAATGAAATCATTGAAATTCAAAAGATGATTTGTGAAAGTGCATGACCAAGATGGGCCTTCGGATTCAATAAGTGATGATTTTTCATGTAAAAGAAATGCATCTGATAATGGCTTATCAATAGGTAAGATATAAGAAAGCTTACATTAGAAGAGTTATAAGGACTCGCATGGATGATTGCTAATGTTTATTAAAGTTTAATGTTATTAAAGTTTAGCCCCTACTCATTTCAATATGTTAAAGTTTATCTTAATATTATTAAAGATTAGCCCCTACTCAATTTGAATAAGACCAAACTCCTTCTATGGTACCTTATATTCAACACAACCAAGACCTATGAAAAATCCTACTTGATTAAGAATTTTGTATCTTAATCATTAATGCTGGATTCAAAACAACCTACCAAAAATAGGTACACTATCTGAAACAACCTCAAAGCTTGATCCCAAGACCCTTCCTTGAAAAGAAGACCATGGATGTTTCTTGGGAAAAACACATTCTTTAAATTTGGAAATTGTGTTACCATAAAAAGTTGGCTATGAATTGACCAACTTCGAATGCCCAAGATCTCATGGTTGGACACACAATAATCTCCCTCACATTTTCAACCTACTCTTAGGTTCAAAAGCATTCATGCATTACTAGTTTTCTCTCTACCTCTAGAAGTTTGACAGCCTTGGGTGTTAGCAAAAGATTTGAAAGTGAGTACACTGCTTCCTCCTATGACTATTGATGTATGAGAAACCATAGAAAAACATCTATACACTTTGGGACCATGTGGTGGTGTTGATGGAGAGACAATGTTAAGCTTGTGATGTCACAACAAAGATGTGTTGTACATCTTGTGGTGATGATGGAGAGACACTATGTCAAGAATGCTATGGTGCTCAGAGCATTCATGCATCGCTAGTTTTCTCTATACCACTTGAAGTTTGAAAGCCTTGGGTGTTGGGAAAGATTATAAAGGGAGTACCCTACTTCCTACAACTATTGATGCATGAGAAACCTTAGCAACATGCCTATAAGTACATGTTGGGACCATGTGATAGTGTTGTTGGAAAGACAATTTTAAGCTTGTGGTATCACAAAAAAGATGTGTTGTCATCTTGTGGTGATGATGGAGAGACCATGTTGAGTATGCTATGGTGCTTAGAAAGAAAAAAAGTGTTGTGCTTGGAGAAGTTGTGGGAAGGACACCATATATGTCATGTTCTAGTGTCAGGAAAGAGACACCATGTTATCAAGTAATGGAAAAGACACCTTGAGGTATTTCAACAAACAAACCACGATGATTTTTCTTGGCATGGACAACATGCAAAGGTATCTCAAAAAAGAAAACATGTTTAAGATATATAGGTGGAGAACCTAGAAAACAATGATGTTATATTGCAGTAAAGATTTCATGTTAAATGCCTACCTTGAGAACATTAAAATATGGAGTGAAGCTTACAAAAGTAGAGCGGTCCAACTCGCATAGTTGGTCACCAAAATGTCCAAAAGTAAAGGGTAGTCTATGTGATGTTATTTGAGAATAATGGGGAGCTTTAGTTAGCATAAAATTTTAATAAAATTAATAATTTTTCACACACCAATATTACATGTGCTCATTGTCTACACTTCCAATGATTTGTTGTGCAATCTAATTGGCTAAGTATCACACTTAGACTAGAACTCTTCTAATGAGATTTTTTGGACTAATCTTTTTTATGAACTTGACAATGCTAGTTCCCAATATTGGTTTGAGGTCCAACTTCAATCTTCAACGCCAAAATTGTACTTCATCAACTCAAATACTTCATCGAGGTGCCCTTACCTCACTGACTATTTGTAAATGGAGCGCATCATTTGGAGTTTGAAAGTTTGACATCACTCCCTCAAGTTATGTTTACATGGTAGCTTTTAGTATTAAACTCTAATACTTCATTGAGGTGTCCTCACCTCACATGGCTATTTGTATTTAGAGAATATCGTTATATAGTTTAAATGCTTGCCTTTATCTCGTCTAGTTATGTTTACATGTTTATTTTCTATATATCGTTTTAACTTTCAATTTTCAGATCCTTAAGATGTTTTAGCCCAACATTTTTCATTTGTAATGTCTATGCTTTTGAATTTGATTGATCTACTTTGGTCATACGAGCACATTAGTATAATTATTTTCTTTCTTAGTGGCAAACCTTTTAAAAGATCTCAAACCTTATGAATCTGGTTGCAGGTCAGCTCAAACGGCCCAGCCAACAATTAAAATTAAAGATTTGATTTTAATTTATTTATTTTATAAATTAATATTTACTATTTAATATATATGCATACGAGTGCTTAAAAACACCTTTTGTAAATGAGGCATTGGGTCGGCCCTAGGAGGTTTGGGACATGACAATGTCGGAGTTTGTAATCCCGTCTACAAACTTTATAATGAATTTTGGCCTGAGTGCCTTATTTTAGTCGGCCTCCTTTGGATGTCTATTAAATTGTATATATATACAAATCCAAACAAATTGTCCTACCATCCAAGGATCATATTTATATTATAGCCTACAAGCACCATCATATGTTTCCATCTCCTTTTTCATTGCTTTTGTCTTGTTAAAGCTTATTAGTCTCTTGGTTCGTAAGGGTGAATAGCAAAGCTGATGGGACTTTATTTCAAGGTATCTCAATCTAAATACAATTTTTCAAGGAAACTCGAATTTTCAAGATTCATATATATCTTGCAAACCATTACAAATTTTCTGGTTTTTTTTTTGGGGAAGTTAGGGGCCCACATAAGTGAGCCACAATCCAAATTTCTGATTTCTATGATTTTTTTAATCAAGTTAGTGTGCGTTTAGGATTTTTTCATAAATTCACTCTACAAGGTGTAAGTTTTGGAATTTATATTATCTCTTTACATGTTTAGAATGCTCCAAAAAGTTAATGAGTTATTTTCTTTGATATTTTGCATTCAAGGCCAACCTCATTTTGAAATCGTCTAGCTAAAGTTTAGTCAAATTTTATATTCTCGCATGCTCCCTGCCAAGTATTGCACATAAGATCATTAGAGATCTAGAGTCGCTAGTGCACCTACAAAAAGAAATGCAAATGGAGGAGCAAAATAATCAAGATCAAGGTACTTCTTGATATGAGAAAAAACAAGGTACATCTCAATTTTTCAAGGAAAAATGTGATTATTGTGGAAGATTTAGCCATAAGCACATACATTCTTTTATATTGGATTTGAGATCTCGAAGAACATTGGAACAATATGGAGAAATAAGTTCCTCTCTTCCCTTAAAGGTTATGTTGCTTCCCGTCTTGCTCTTTGTGTTGCTTCTCCTTCTCAATCCTTGCTTTGGTTGCTAGGGAGATGGTATCAGCACTATTGCATCACTGATTGGGTCACATCAACTATGGGATAATGCACCACACGGTAAATAAAAGAATGTTCTATGGATTTCCCTCTATGCGCCCTCCTACCAATGTCTATAGGAAACATCACCATGAGGAATTTCTCAAAAAAAACTATTTATTGTGTCACAACCTTTAGAGCTCCTTCATACAAACATTTGTGAACCTATGAAAAAGCCATCTTTAGGTGGGTCCAAATATTGTCATTGGTGATTTTTCTAGAGATTTATGGATCTTCTACATCAAGCACAAGGATGAAGCCTTCCTCAATTTTAAGGAACTCAAAGCATGCATTGAGAAACAATATTACCAACGGATCAAGTGTCTTTGTTAGAATTGAGGAGGCAAGTATTTTAACTAATAACTTCCAAGGTATCTAAGAGATAATGTCATCTTCAAGCAACCAAGAGCATCCTTTGATATGTCAAAAGATCTCTTCCTTCATGGATCTTCAAGGAGGAACATTCCACAACAACCTTAGTGATCCAACTCTCCCTAGTCAAGTTTAAGGGGGTATGTTCAAGTTTGTAATCTTGTCTACATGCCTTATAATGAATTTTAGGCTAAGTGCCTAATTAAGATTTTCGCCTTTGGTTATGTTCCAAGTGGGCCACATCCAAACCTGTTGCTCTATGATCCAAAGATCACATTTATAGTGTTACCGCCTATGGGTACCATCATATGCTTTTGTCTACTAGTTTCTACACAGCATTAAACAAGTGATATTTTGCAAATCCGTATATCCTAATAACATGTTACAATGCCCCATCTATGAAGACATGGACAAATTCTCAATGGCAATTCAAATCAAATTGAAAGGTAAGGTCCCAATGTAAGATATTAAAAACAAAGAGAATTAATTGCATCTTAATTATTAGGACCTCCCCCACTACCCCCCGATTTCAAGGCTTGAAGGAATTCTTCAATGGCCACAATTCATCGCCATATCAAAAATCTCCAAGAAAACAAGAAACAATTCCTATTGTCTATTTATGAAACACGCCATCAAGTAGTCCTCAAATATCATAAAGTAGATGAAGTAGAAGGGAGCAACAAGATAACGGCTTGAAAGCAATTTGAAAAATGCGGAGAGATGAGAATGAATGTATCCCTAACATCAGTATTGAAAACTCCAAAGGTTGATAATAATGTAAAATTAATTAAATGAAAATATTTTCTTGAAGAAGTCCATATGAAAGATGGATGACAAGTTCATGCAAGGTTTGAATTAGATTTTGGCTTTTTCATTTATGGTTTTATCGGTAATTGATAAAGTCAGAGGTCGTTGAGGAAACTATGACATCGTTAATAACAAATGCTCAAAAATAATTCAAGAGATAAAATCAGAGATAGTTGAGGAAATTAGACATAATTGATGACAGATGCTCTAAAAACATTCAGATAATTCAATTGACTGAGCGATCACTTACACTGTGAGTGGATAACCTAGCATGGCTAGACATACAAGAGGTAATACGAAGGATAGAAAAATGTAAATGGTGTTCAACTGCTGTAGAGCTCATCATGGTGGGATTGTATGCTGGTGATGGATTCAACCATTGTCTAGCACGTTGCACATAGGACAAAATAGTTGAACTAAAGAAAATGCATAGCAGCCATGCTAAGTCTGAGGGTTATTAACAATTAAAAAGCCAATTAGTATGTTTTCAAAAGAGAATGTGATTGTAGAAGTTCACCAAATTAGGAGTGAGAGTATGCTAGACTTGTTGTGACCTTTTCACACCTCACCCCATTCAAAATGGGGACCCCCTAATTTTTTGCTCCATTCAGGTCTTTTGGCTTTGGTTTTTGTCTGTTTTCCTGCTGTCTCTCTCTCAGTTCCGTCTGTCTTTCCGGGGATGTACCCATTTCTTCGAGCCTAAGTTGAAGTTTTGGCTAAGTCAGTGAGATTAGGGTTTGCATTCCTTAGATCAGTTTGAGGTTGATTTATGCAAGCAAATTGAAATTTGAGTTTGGCACTGCAATCAGATGGCGTCAGGCAGGTGCCCATTAAATTTTCATTGAATTCTGACAACTTACTATTTTTAGTAAGTACTCAATTTGGGACATTTTCTCAACACTTTTGAGATTTTGACTGCTACAACGCATTCAGAGCACCTTAAGCTGCCTGCCAGCAAATTTTGGGCTGAATCTGGCAACTTGCTATTTTTAGCAGTCTAGGCTTCGGAAGCCATTTTTAGGGTGTGCATGTGTGCTTTTTCAATGCATGTCTGGAGAATCTTTCTAGGTTTTTCAAGACCTTCACGATGATATAACATGCAAGCCGAGATGATGACTTTCAGCAGTTTTGGCTTCGGGAGCCATTTTTAGGGTTTGCATATTGGATTTCTCAATGCATATAAGGATATTCTTTATGGGTTTTTCAAGAGCTTCGCAACGATGTGACATGCAAACCAGGTTGATCATTTTTCAGGAACTTACTATTTCTAGCCGGTGCCCGCATGCGAACCAATTTTCTGGGTTTTTATGGGTTTTTTGAGATCTCTCAGGTAGTGTGACATGCAAACCCATCCAGCAGGTGGTTGGTCACTTTTTCAAGCATTTACTATTTTTAGCAGGATCACTCCAACAGCTCCCCAGCACTTCAGTTTCACAAACAGAGCAACATGCATCAGAAACGAAGTCAAACGGAGGTCATTTGAGGCACATGCAAGTCAGATTAGGGTTTCCAGCTTCAGGACTCAAAATGAGGGGTAAAACGCTAGAATCTCTGAAAACCGATGTATCCCATCGCGATCAACATCCTTCAAGCTATCCACTAGTGAAATTTGAACACAATCCGAGTACTTACTATTTATAGTAAGTCACCCCCAAAACTGGGCTATAAATAGCAGGTCAGCACGAAGCACCAGTGTGAACTGGTCAGTTAACCCATGAGGATCACGTTAGGCGAATTTCAAGACAAACGGAGTTGCAGAAGTATGAAAAACAGGGGATTTACTAAAAATAGAAAGCTAGGGCGAACTAGTTACAAAACTGACTAAGTGTTCAGACATGGTCAAGTCATGAAAAATGGAAGTATCACCTGTCATATGCGCCCTAGGCATCACAGAGGCCTGAAAACCTTGAAATTTCTTGTAGACCCCCCTAAATGCGCCCAAGTTGGAGGAAAATTTTCCAAGGCAAGTGAAATGGAAGCTCAACCCCCAAAATGCGCCCAAGTCAAGTAGATGGCACAAATTTTGTCTAAGGCATGAAAACTGGAAGCCACCTCATGGAAATGCGCCCAAGTTTGTGAAGGAAGTGTGGAAATTCTCTAAGGCGTTGAAAACTGCCTGACCACCCTCCAAATGCACCTAGGTCATGGAAAGGACATGTAAAATTTCCTAAGTGTTTTAAATGGCATCACCAGCCATGAAATGCGCCCTTGGCAAGGTGGATGCTTGAAAAATTTCTAAGTATTTGAAATTGGCAGGCCACCCACCAAAATGTGCCCAAAGCTGACTAGGAGGCATGAAATTTTTTCTAAGTATGAAAACTAGCATGAGAAGGGGCCAAATGCGCCCAGCTTGTGGAAGGCCTCAAAGAAGTTTCTAAGTCATGAAAATGGCATCACAGACCCTCAAATGCACCCCAGGCAAGGAGTGAAGCTATAAAATTTCTAAGTCTAAGAAAAATGAAAGCTCCAGCCTTGAAATGCGGCCTTGCTAATGAGGGTTGCTTAAAAAATTCTAAGTCTATGAAAATTGGAAGTAGACCCATCAAAATGCACCCTTGGCAAGGCAGGAGGCTTGAAAAGTTTCTAAGTCTGTGATAAAATGGAATCAGCACCCCTCTAAATGCGCCCTTGGCAGGAATGGAGACAAGAAATTGTCTAAGGCATCAGAAATGAAAGCTCAGGGGGTCAAATGCGCCCAAGCTTCAAGGAAGCACAAAATGTTTCTAAGTCATGCAAAATGGAAGCTCCCCCTCTCAAATGCGCCCTCAAAAAAGGAGTATGAGGTAAAAAAATTCTAAGTCATTAAAAGTTGCTTGACACCCCTCAATATGCGCCCAAGGAAGAGACATCAAGATAAAAGAATTTCCTAAGGGAAGAAATAAAAGCACAAGGGGTCATATGCGCCCTAGAAGAGAAGGGAGCTAGAAAAAAAAAATGTAAGGCATGGAAATGTGAGTAAGACCCCTAAAATGCGCGCAGAGCATGAAGTAGGTTGGAGAAATTTTCTAAGGCAAGTGAAAGTGGAAGTACACCCACCAAAATGCACCCAAGGTGGCAGGGTTGGAGAAAATTTTTCTAAGTCATGAAAATAAAAGTGGTCACCCCTAAATGCGCCCACATCACAAGATCCCTTGAATGCGCCCAAACACCAAGATGGGTGAAAGAATTTTCTAAGGGGAATGAAAATGAAAGAGGATCCCTCTAAAAGCGCCCAAGCTCCAAGGGGCAAAATATTCTAAGGCAAGAGGGAGATGAATGAGAGAATACACCCCTCTAAACGCTCCCAGGAAGGAGGAAGCTCAAGAAAACGCCTAAGGCATTGAGTATGAGAACACCAAGGGCAATATACGCCCTAGGACAAGAGGTGAAATACGCTCACAAGGAAGAGATGAAATTTGTCTAAGGCATGAAGAATTTGAAGATGAAGTGAAACTCAAATGTCGAGCTTTCAAATGCACCCTCAAGGTGGAGAAATTTTTTTAAGGCACAAACTCCAAACACAAGGTGGTAAATGCACCCTTGAAGAAGACCCTGTGAAATGAACACACGAGTCTCTAAATACGCCCATGATAAAAAGTTATGCTAGAGAAAAATGATGAATTTTATCGAGTTGTTGTTCAAGCAACTACTGACAATGAGGTAGCAAGTGTAGGAAACCTAAGCAAGAATCCATTAAGGAGGAGCAGCCAATGAAGGTATTCCCATCATAAGCCCAAAGAGATAAACATGATAATAAGTCTTTCCTTAGGAGAACTGCTACTAAATTCAGAGTCTGATTAGCCTGAAGAGACTGGAGGAACCCACAGATGTAGCTGCAGTGTTGGAACTAGAGAATAGAAGTTGAAAATAGTCATAACCAATGAGTTCAATCGCTGCCAAACTTATTCTACAACTTTGATTGGGGCCAAACTTATTGCACTGTCAAAAATCAACCAGCAAAGGTGTTGGATTGCAAAGATGCAGCAGCAGAGCAAAGGTGTTGGATTAGGTGACAGGTTTGATCATTCTCAATCAAATCCCACAGGACATAACAACTGACCTTATCTCTTCACTTGGAAGGCATTTTGTTGCCTCTTGTCAACTCATGCTCCTCCTCAAGCATAAATCAACCCCTTTGGTTGAGATAAGACCTATGGAGATGTATGGAGATCCATGATAGAACTTGGCGAGTTGGACTCACTTAGGTGATAGGAGAGGTAGGAATTTGCTTGAAAACTCATAGCAATCGTACTAAGTTATTGACAATTGAAGGAAGCATTTTTCTTGAGAGAGTGTAGTTGCATGAGTTCACTAAATTAGGAGTAAAAGGATGCTAGTATAGTGTTCCGGTGGCCCTCACAAAGGAAGCAGCTTGTAAAAACTGATTTTAGTAGTGGGCACTTGCTGGAGTTTTCACCCACATTGAGCTTCACTAGTCTTTGCTTGTGTTGTTATTTTGCATTCACTTGCTAAGTTTGTCAAATTACACTGTTTGGTAAGTAGATGTATGTTTCTTTCTCCATTAACGGGTATACAATCTAACAAAAATTAGCCATAGATGTTGTAGTAACATCATATTTTATAGCCATTTATTTTGTTCAATTAAGCATTGTACTTGTGGCCAACGAGGTGTTAATAAAAGGATTCGTGTTGGTGAGATTATGTATGGAATATCCATGGAATTTATGGATTAACAATTAACAACGTTGTGAACATGTTTAGATTGAAATTGATTATTAGACAATTGGATTATAAGTGCTTTCCAAATGACAAAAGAAAAAGATAGAAATGAACACTTTAGCAGATACAATTTGAAGTGGAGCCAACGTGATACATGACATGTTGATGTTAGGATGGCATTGTGACACAAAACATGGTGATGCAAATGACTTTAAACCAAACCTCTCTAAGGAATAAGTTATTAAACAGACAAAAGATAAAAAGATTTAATATGTTACTCCCTTGAAAAGTCAGATAGGAATGAGAAGTCCATAGATTATGACAAGTATTAGGACATAATTATGATCATTCTATCAATTTCCTTAGCAAGTTCATTCTTTCATCAGTTTCCAAGTTGATGGATGGAATTTAAGGTAAATGAGTTTACAATTCTTTCACTTGTGAATGTACTTGGAATGTATTTGAAATACACTCAAACAAACACAAGAACTTGATCCAAAAGCAGATGAATGATTGGGCATTTGTTCATCACAACCTACAACTCAAGGCACCAATCTTATTACTGCAACCAAACATTGTTGAACCAGGACGTTGGAGATTCAACATCAATTCTATTGCCTTTTAATGCACCATATCCTCATGGACTATGTTTTGTTACTTTGTAATTTCATATTCTTATTATAAGTAAAAAGCTGTAATTGAAAGTCTATATTCAAACTTTGAAACAAGGTAATCATTATAATCAGAAAAAATAATGAACAAATTCTATCTTTCATATCTTAGAATTTATGTTTGTTTCAATTTTCTATCTCTACACACTTTGTTTGGCAAGAAATAATAAAAATGGCAGTTCTACCAAATTTTATTAATATATAACATTTTTTCATTTCCCATGTTTTCCCAAATTAAATTCCAGGTTATTGAATTCCATTCATACTTTGGGTTTTCCTAATCAATCTTGATTCCAAGCAATGCTGCTGCCATTAGAACTAAATCAGAACCATCAACTCAGAATATTAAGAGGTTAGGGTCTAACAGGAAACCTCAAACCTTTGAAGACAATGGAATAATGTTAGGTTAAGGCTAAGCTTAGTGACAATTAAAACTTGAGAATTTGGAAGATTAAATATATGGTGGATATTGATAGTGAAAATAAAATGGCAAATATAGATCAAGTTACAGACAGTGTCAAAATTATCATAGAGCCTACAGAAATCAAAGGCTTAAAATATCGTAAGGAAAAGCATTTGTTAGAAGGAAACTCCACAGAGATAGTCTCAGAGAATGGCATGATGGAGATTGAACATGGAAGAGACACTTTAAGGCCGGTTTGAAAACAGAAGTTGACATGGAGTAGTGACGAGAATTACTAGAGCCACATACAATATACTCAAAAAGTATAAATAATAAAATATTCTTGTAATATAGCATTATAATAGCTAGCATCAATGGTTGCTTGTGACCTTCACAAATAAAGGTTAGTAGTTAGAGGTCAGTAACTAGCAGTGGCTGTCTAAACTAACAAAACTATATATCAATTCATGTATATTTGATACAATTAGAGACAACTGCCTGGGAGAGTTTATGGGACCCTGTTTCAAGCTTGCCAACGTCACATTTCTACTACAGTATTTAAGGAAACTTGTTTGCACATTTTATCTTATTTTTTACACCTGTTACTAATCTAAACGTAATTTGAACTCATTCTATACATGTGTTACTAATCTCATCATAATAATGAACTCACTGTTTTCAACTTAAATCAGAATTACACAGAAAAATAGCTATATTGCTCAAAGCAAAAAAGAGGAATAAGGAAAGACAATTTCTTCCAACTGTGCAGCATTTGATCATCACAATATCCAACTAAATAATCTAATTCAAAACCAAAGGGATAACTAAAGTGTTTTCCAATAAATCGCTTACTTGATCTTTTCTTTATTCTTGAAAAACTGCACATATGGTGTTCCCATTATCCCTGCTGCCTCAGCAATTTCTGGATCCTCTTCTATGTCAATCTCAACAAAGTGAACATCCTTCTCAAATTCATCAATTACCTGCTCAGAAATGACCTGTGTTTAGAACATCCAAATCCAAAAACAATCCATACATTTTTTATTATCACTAGACCCTAATAAATGAAGCTTAATTTCCAACAGGGCAATATATCATGAAATATAAAGATGTCCGTATATCAAGCAGGATGAATAAACATCTCTGACCAAACAAATATTCCAAAAACAACGTACCATTGCAAACAAAAACCCTCCTACCATTGGATGGCAAAAAGTAGCAATTCAAAGAGCTATAAATGAATCATGCATATTATGACAACTCTAGTTCATTCAAAGTCAAAACCTATACAATGAATCATTCCATCAAAGAACTACAGTTGCTCTCTAACATACCCAAGAGAAAATCATAAAACATTAACTCTTAATATCAAAGGAAACAAAGGATTAGGCCTAGGATGCAGCAGTAACATAGTTCGCTGATTACAGTGAGGTCCCCAGTTCAAAAGCTCTTGGGTTCATACCTATAGTGTAGAAAAAAAGGAGGGAACACTAAATATCGGTTTGAGCCAGTAGCAAAAGTGAAAAGAATTTTACTTGGATTATTAAAGCAGTTTCCTAGCTCCTAGAAAAAATGTATTTGCCACATATTCAGAAAACAAATCTTGAAGGAAATAATTCTCCCAGAGGAGTTGGGTTTGGACACTAGCCAATATAACAGTTTGTACTGCATTCCCAACCACAAGTATATTAACCACTTAATACGCCCTTTGGTAAAGACATAGTCCTCACTAGTCTCATGTATAGCTTAGGCCGCTAGGCTAAGGAGGTTATTTGAATAATGACATTTATTGTTATGATTTTTTCTTGATGAAGATTAATAAGCAATGTTTTGGCAATTATTAATAATTTTCTACATATATCAAAATCATGTGTCATATAATTGCCTAGTTACAAAAAATGGTCATAATTTCTCTTGCATTAGAAAGTCTTCTCTTTCAGCTTACTTTCATTTGCATATTGTTCATATCATAGTTTGAAGACTTGGACTTGGCTCAGACTCGAGACTCAACATGGACTCGGCCAAAAAAAACCTTTATAATTACACAAAAAAAAAATGCATTTAGTGAACATAAAAGTCTAATAATTTGACTATCAATTTGCCATAATTCAAACATTACACCTGTCATATGATCCTCAATCTCTCAAAATTTGAAATTGCAATCACTATGTCTATTATGTTCAAGCGCCAAAAGAGTCTGAGCTCAAGACTCGGGAGTCAGCCTAATCTTGGAGCAAGACTTGGTCGAGTACTCTCCAAGACTTGGCCAAACTTAACACAGGAGTTTGGTCAGTCAACTTGGCTTGGCCAGGTCAGGGACTCAAGAGTTTGGCGAGTCTTGTAGAGTACTCGCAGAGTCTTCAAACTACGGTTCATATCAAAGCATCAATCTAGGCCTCAGATTTCCAGCACCTAGTTTATGTGCCTTGTTAAGAATTACTCTTTTTTTTGTGCAATGCTAGGCAAACTATCTTTTCTATGATCATTTTGTATTCCTCCATACTAAGTGGCATATCGCTTGGGCGCTGCCAACTTGCTATTTATATACTATTTGCAGCCATGCAATGAAATTATATTCCACACCCTATTCAGTCCCTTTTTTATTCCCATGTGCTGCTCTTATTAGTGTTAGATGTTTCTTAATTCAAAAACATTTGAAAGGGCATGTAAAGTTTCCAATTATTTACTATAAGAAAATAGACAGTCAAGAACACATGATACACAATTTAATCTTGGAAACGCTCGCAACAAAAATTCAACAAAGGAAACATGTAATTAAGGGGTACAAGGTATTATTTTCCTACTATAAACAAAAAGCTGACTTCCTTTATGCTCTACTCTTGCCCTAGGCCACATTTATGAGAAAATTGGTGAATAGTCATGGACAGCTCATTGTGACCATTGATCATTTATAGATAAGAAAAAACTTTTAAATTTGATATAGGTCATTTAATTGCAAAAAAATCAATTACTAGGTTTGCCAAGAACCATAATGAACCCAAACTAGTCTAGGGCAAAATCTAATCCCAATCCATATCTGGCTTGGGTACTAATTAGGTCTAACCCAGGCTTGCCCATTTGGCCCAACTACGTCTTGAATTGAGTGAGAAAGTGACCAATTAAATGAGTTCATTTGGATGGTTCATTGTGACAATTGATCATTCATGGATAAGAACAAACTATAACCCCTAATATAGGTCATTTAAAGAAAAAAAACTCTAATATCAAGTTTGCCAAGAACCCTAGACTAATCTTGAAAAATCCAATTTAAGGGATGATCTAATGAGCACACGATTATATTGAGGGAGGGGATGGGGGTCGGTGAATCAGTATAAGACAAATTTTTACTTTTCAAAACTTAACCACCATAGCAATAGCAATCACATAAGATCTAACAATTATGCAACACAAGGAGAACACGGGATTTATGAGGAAACCCTCTCGAGAGAAAACCATGGCAAAATATTGCTCATATAAGATCTTACAAAATTTGTAGGCACCAACCCAAAGGAGACACCAATCCCCTCTTTAATGATTTGTAGGCACCAACCCATTGGAGACACCAATCCCCACAATTAAGCACCAACTTAGCAAGAGATACTAATCTCTTTTAGAAAATATCTGTTACATCCCACCCTAGTGACTTATAAACACTTTTATTTTTCTTGCTTTAAGAATGTTGAAAGTTGCAAATGTTGTGTATTTATGCATGAAATGATGGAAAACTTATGATTTTGCTATGAAAATGCAATGGGAATAAGTACCATGTTTATCCTGAATGTTCATACTGTGGTGAACTTAGAAAGGAAGTTATATTTTACAAGTAATTGAGTAGATTGAAATATGTTTTGATCATTAATGAGATGATAGTCTAATCCTTCTTCGTTTGTTGGAGTTGGATATAGGATAGCCGTTCTGCAATTCAAGGGAGCAGGGAAGTATCATCTGAGTAGAGAGGTAATGTTCTATGAACCCTGGAATCGCCATCTGAGCTAAGGTTGGTCTCGAGGTCTGGTTAACCCTGGAAGTGAGTATTTGGTACCCTGTCGTCTTAGGTTATCGAGTGAGTCTTAGGGTGGTTTTGCTATCAGTGATATTAGGGTTGGATAACCGGTTCTTTTATCTCTTTGGTCATTGACCTTACTTAACCTTGGTTTCGCATTTGCGGTAACCGTATCATTGAGTGTAACCTTGCTTGGTAAGCTTATTTATATATATATATATATATATATATATATATATATATAATATTATTCATCTTGTTCCATAGGAACTAGATAATATTTATAGGGAATATTGTAAGGATTTATTAAATTAATTAAATATGTTACTAAATTATTTTAGGCGAGATATTAAAACTCGTCCATCATTGAGTTGGACGTTTTAATAATTAAATTAATTAATATATATATATATATATATCTTTTCTCATCCCGTATTTTCCTGAGATGAGTATTAGCCGTCTAATTTTAGTGAAGCGAATATCCTCCATGATGTTGATTCAAATTAGTTGCCTCATGGATTGACGGGGGAATTATGTTAATCATGCATCTGTATTTTCTCAATTTTAGAATCTAAATATATTTGATTACCCTGTTTTGCGCGTTCTCAGGAGAGTGTCGGAGACATACGCCATGGAGTTTCCTTCTTATCATTTCGAATTCCGGAAATGGCGTTCGTGGAAGGCGTGGAGGGAAGAAAACGGTAAGGTAGTTTCGATAACTACCTGGGGACAATCATCCTTTGGGGGGGTATCATTTTGGATAGGATTCTTTAGAGGATACGGGTACGGAAAATAGAGGAGAGGAAGGGTTTTCGGGAAAAAGGAATTTATCTCCTGAAAATAGACGGACCAGAAGGAGCACGAGGAATTCATAAAAGGCAGAGACGTCTTGAGGAGAAGGCGTATCAGTTGAAAGACCATTCGTGTTGGCTTCTGTCGAGCTCGTTGCTGACCAAGGCTCCATTTTACAGGCACGTAGTTACTTTTATTCTTTCTTAAAAAGAAGTTACGTATTATGAGTTATGCTATGGAGCTATTGAGAACTCTCGTAGGAGTTTTGTAGTCATAAGTATTGTAAATGGCTGAGTGTTATATTCTTTCTTTCCGACTGAGTGTTACAGAGGAAGAAATCTAGGGTATAGATAGCGGAGTTCTTACTTATTTACTTTGTCCATAAAATTCTGATGAATGTGTATGGAACCTATCAGAAACATCTCTTTGTTGAAGTAAATTAAGTTAAGAGGAAAGTAAATTTAAATGAACAAGTTATGCTATGTCTATTGCTTGTTGTCATGAAAGAATGACAAGTAAGGAATGAACGTTTTACTTGCTGTTGTACTCTTTTCTGTAAGACGTATAATGTTAAGGATCTTTGGTTTCTTTTTAAGCGCCTAAACTTCATAAAATCTGTTGAACATACTATTGATTTATAATGTATGAATTCAGAAGTACAAATGGCAAACTCATATTGAGATAGAAGGAGAGAATGTTACTTCCTTAAGCCATGATCTGTTGAGCAGTAGAGCCTGAAACAGAACATATTATGGAAACAAACTGAGAACTGATAGGTGATAATATATATACGCTGATAATGATCAATATCACCATTATGTCTTTTGACAGCTTAAAAGTAGGAAGCCAATGATTAAAAGGTTTTTATTTCTTTATGAAAATATACGAACTTAAACTTTAGTTGTATAAACTCGGAAGAGTTAGTTGGGACTTATGTAATGACTACTTAGTCTGAAGCTCCCTATACTTAGCTCTGAGGCTTATTTGTTACTCTGACTTTTATGTCTTGAAAGTAATAGATTAGTATCTTTAATACTAAACGTGTATGGCAATTGGTCAAAAGGGTATGCAATCTTTGCGGTAACCCTAGCACTAGTTTTACTAGACACACGTGGCAGGTAGCCAAGAAGTGTGAGTGAAGGGTAATTAAATCATGGGTAGGATATAAATTTATGCCCTAGGACAGGTGTCCAGACCTGAGTAAGTGTCGAAGAATTATTCTCCCAAAAGCCCTAGTTGAGGAAAGTTTTTCCAAGTCGAGCAGGGTGGGTGAGTAGCACAGTAGTGCAATTCTATGGTCATAGTAGGGCAGATGCCACTGTCTGCTCCTAACACTCACATGCAACTCAGATATCTAGCTAGCTAGAAATGCCGGCTTAGTAGGAAGGACTCCTTAGTAGTCAGGCAGAGCCAGTTAGATAGGGTTCCACCACCAGAGCTCAGATGGCTATTTGAGGGTTATTCCAACATCACCTTTCGCAAGAAGGGCAGGGCCCCCTTCTAGTAGGAAGGTGTAAGCGGGGGACTGATCAAGTCTGTGGTTGGAGGTAAAAGCACTCAGATGATGCTTCCCTCAATTCTTCAGTTGGCAAGCCGAGTCTTGGAAGACGCCCAAAATCAGATGAGGACTTCTTAACCCTTACTCTTGTACTTTCTTTGTACTAATTAGAAATGTAAACAGTTCATTTATGTTATGTTGAAGTATGTAATCATGTGTACTACTATCATTGAAATTGTTGTAGTGTAATGTTTCTTTTAAAAAAAATATATATGCTCTCGGAGATGTACAAATGCATACTTGTTTATGGCATATTGAAATTGGGTTCTTACAATATCACCTTCGGGATGTTGCTCCTTCAATGGATAATGAACATATTATCTTCACAAAATCTGAATATACGTAATTTTTCTCACACAAATCTGCTCTTGAATGATACGATCACTGTCATACACTTTCTTTCTCAAATCTGCATGCACTTCCCTTTACAAAACTGCCATAAGTCTGTTGTTAACTTCGTTTATTTCCACTCCAATTCTGCCTTAATCTTTGCTCCAAATCTGCCTTATATCTCTGTTCAAGTTCACTTCATATCCCTACTCCAAATCTACCTTATATCTCTGCTAAAGGTCTGCAATAAAGTCTGCTCCAAAATGATGCAATCTTCGATAAATATTAATTTAATGTGAGGTCGGCCATCCATGGGAGATAACATTTCCTTAAGGGGTCTGCCCCTTTAATTAATATTCTATTTTATCTCTAACTTTTAAATCTAGCAATGACATAAGTAGATGGAGATCAGCCATAAATAAATTAAATCAAACTCTTATTATTCCTTGTCTTCAATCAACGAACTTTTTATCACGAAAGTCTACCTTTAACATCAATGATAATAATTCTAACAATTTTGTCCATACGCCTTTGATATCAATGACAATATTTCCAACATGATCCCACTCAAGATCCAACCTAAGTCCAACCCCAACATGTCCATTCTGACCAAGATGTCCCAAATGTACCTAAGTCAAATGGCCCCAGGCTGCTCCCTAATAGAACCTACATGCTTCACGAAAAAGTGTTTAAAAGTCAAAAAAACTTTAAAAAACCTAATTAACCGTAAAAAGTGACTTATAATCACTAACACACAAAACAAAAGCATAAATACATTCTTACCTCTAAATCCTCATTTTTACTCACTGCTCAAAGCTGCAAGTTTTCTTTGTGTTCAACCATCACAAGAGCACTATTCCTACACCTAGAGTATTATAAAGGTGATAGGAAGATCAAGGAGAATTTTCATTCAAGGTAAGGATTTTTTATACCCTTTCAAGTTTTTGTCTAAATTTCTTTCTAAGCTCCACTTTCTATTTAAAAATTGATTTATCGTTGCTGTTTAATTTCTTGTTCATTCTTTTAACAAGTTAGGTAACCTAGGATTTTTTTTTCTCTTTTTTTAACAAGAAATGGTAGCCTAGGGTTGCACTATTGTATTTTTTAATTTTTTCTTGCATTTGTTTATTTTAAAATGTTATGATCTTAATGTAAAATATGATGAAAACAGAAACAACATGAGAAAAGAACAAGATGCTCAATGAACACAACAAATAGCTGCAAATATACTTGTATTCATGAATCAAATACAAAGTATTGAGCACCTCTTCAATGGGACAACCTGCTTAAGAGGAGAGCTCTGATAGAAAATATGATTCAAGATGATCCTATGTCCATTACAACATCAATATGTAAGTACTACAAAAAGTGGAATGAAAGTACAACCATGTGGGAATATCCGCACTTAATATGGACTCATTACAATATTACAGCTTCATATAATGCACATGGGATAAATCTGCACAATGCAATATCAACAATGCCCATAAATAATAATAATTGGAGGTTATGAACATAAGGGTCATAACATGCCCTCTTCCTTGGAAAAGTGTGGTCCCCGTTGCCCTCAAGGCTCAATCTATGGAAACTACTGCTGCAGCTAGTGGAGAGATTCCCAAGTTGTATCTTCTAGTTGCAAATCTCATCACTAGATCAAAACATCTATAATGATGTGGTTACCAAGGTGGCACAAACATTTGTCCAAAATAGCCTCAAGTTTGAGGTTGATGGAACCTTTGTCATCCAATTCAAGAAGTGTTGACTGAATGTGAACATGCTGTCCAAGGACCACCTTCAAATAGGACACATACAAAATAGGATGTATCTTGGAAGATCGAGGTAGGTCCAATTTGTAAGCGATTTTGCCAACCCATTGTAGCACTCCATAAAGTCCACAAAATCCTAGTGCTAACTTTTGACTACCCTTGAGCTTCAAGCATGTCTACTTATATGGTTGTAAGCAAAGAAAAATCATGTCCCCATTGATGAATGTGCACTTGGAACCATCTGATCTTCCTGTCATTTCATATGATTCTGATTTAGAGTCAAGATGCCCTTGAGAATTCAATGTAGATCTTCTCAGAAGGTGAGAGTTAATTGACAACCTATAACTTAGAACTAGCTACAATGTAAGATGTGAGAGATGATGGTGGTTGGCCATAAACAGCTTCATATGGTATCATCTTGGTCAATGAATGGTAAGAGATGTACCACCATTCACCAAGAGATAGACACTTAGTCTAGTGGGCCAATTGCTCCAAAGCAAAGCAAAGTAAATAGGCCATCTACCATTTATTGACTATTTCAATGTAACAATCAGTTTGCAAGTGATATGCCAAGCTCATTTTTAGTTGTGTTTCCTATAGCTTAAACAATTCCTACTAGAAGTTACTAGTGAAGGTGGGATCACAATCATAGGCAATAAAAATAAGCATACCATCAAAGGCAAATCATTTGGTCAATGAAGTTTCGTGCAACAATAGAGGCTTGATAAGGATGTGCCATTAAACAAAAATGGGTATACTTAGAGAGCTGGTCAACTAACACAAAAGTAACCAATTTGATGCTCAATCTAGGCAACCCCTCAATAAAATCCACAAAGATGTCAATCTATATTGCAATAGAGTACCCAAAATCCAAACAATTTCTTCTTTGTGGCATTGACACTTATCACACTCAACAATTTTTGTGTACTATGTTTCATGCTAGACCTAAATTAGTTTCTTTTTGCTCATTTGTATGTATTTAAGACACTGAAATGCCCTACAAATGGTGATGCATGTAATTCCTATAACAATTTGTCCTAAAGGGCGCAATTCAAAGAAAGCTCAATGCACCCTTTATAACCCACGTATTGGCCATCCCAAGAGTACCTCAGCTTAGGTGTGGGATAGGTTGTTAGCTGATTAATGAGTTGTTGAACCTATGCATCTTGCTGCCACTCTTTTGTGACCTCCGATTGCCAATTTGGAGTCGGTAGAGATAAAGTACTTAATGTCCTCTTTGAATTTGTGAGATAGGGCATCCATCACAACATGCTCCCTTCCCTTGTAGATAATTTCATAATCATAACCCAAGAATTTAGTGACCCATTTTTGTTGTTTAGGCAAGGAGACTTGTTCCGAGGAATACTCAAGGCTATGATGATCCATCTTGATGAAGAACATAACCCCAAAAGATATGGTCACCAATGAGTTACAGCATGAAGAATGGCTAACTTTTCCTTCTCAAAGGTAGGTTTTATCATATTTTTATTTGTTGATTCATTGCTAGTGAATGCCAAGGATATTCTCTCTTGCATCAATACTAAACCAATTCTTACCCCCAAAGAGTCACTTTCAATGAAAAAACAGTTTGGAGATATTGGTCATGGAAACTATAAGTGCAATACACATGGCATGTTTGAGAAGGTCAAAGGCATGCTCCATTGATTCACACCATATGAATGCATTTTTTCCTAACATTGTCATCAAAGGAGCTGTAATTTTACCATAGTCTCTTACAAAGTTCTGATAGTAATTAGTGAGACCTAAAAATCCTCAAAGATTTTTAAGAGATTTTAGTTTTGGCCAGTTTGGATGTCCTCAATTCTCTTGGGATCTACATCAACACCTTCTACAAAAACAATATGGCTAAGGCATACTTGTAAAACTTGGACTTCGCAATTACTCGACAGGCCCTAAATTTTCAATAACTCAAGACTCAGCAAAAACTTGGTAATAACTCAGCAATTTTATTGAACATTTTAAAATACATAAATAATTTTAAAATATTCTTAAAAAAAACATATTACTAAATTTGTAAAACATATTATTGATTTCCATCATATATAAATAAAAATTAGAGTTTAAAATATGTCATAGACCTCAATGGGATTGAGGGGCAGCACCCCTCATGGAGGTCTTGGGCCAACGCCTCCAGTGGGATTGAGGGGTAGTGCCCCTCATGGGGGTTTGGGGGCAACATCCCACAGGGTTGAAGTGTAGGACACCTCATGGAGCTCTGGGGACAATGCCCCGAGTGGGGTCCAAGGACAATGCCCCTAGCATGTTCTTTGTCGCGATATAGGGCAAAGCCAATGGGTGGAGCCCCCACCACCAAGCTCAAATTAAGGCCTTGAAACCACACAAACCTTCATGGTGCATGCCATTTTCACAATTTTATCACATAAAAAGTGAAATTAGGTGTTTGGCGCTTTACTTTTTATGAAAATGTTTTAAAAGTCATACAAAAAAATTTACATTCGGTGAAAAAAAAATCACCACGAGTTTTTCAAAAATAATCCAACAAGTCTTTAGGTGAGTAACTCGCCAGGGCTCTTGGCTCGCAAGTTTTGTGAGTACTCTACGAGTTTTGAGGGATTTCTTTTGTTCTTGGAGTGTTATTTTTAGATAATTTATTTCTGGACATGTTATTTTTAATTATCCTTATTAGAGATATGTTTTCTAGTTTTCAGATGTGCATTTTGAGACAAATTTGTATTTTGGGCTTGCTTTGTGTGCAAGCAAACTATTGAGAGCATTGGAACTTTAGTTAGCTTTTTATTTATTTCTCATAAAAAATACTGTAAAAACTTACATCATTTGCACTTAGATTATCAATAGAGTTTGGTATGCCTATTTGCTGCTTAAATTGTTGTTCAAAGGCTTTTTTGAAATCTTGTGTATCTGTGTTTAGGTAAATATAATTGCTTTGGTGAATTTGCAGCCTTTGTATTGCAAGTTTCCATAAAGCAAGTGATTGTGGTTTTGTATGCAATTCCTTGATTCCTTTTACTGAATTGTGTATCTTTTCTTTAAATCAATTCATTACTTGTGTTATCCTCACATTTTTTAGTTTCAATATTTAGTTGAAAGAGTTTCTTTATCATTTATGTTTACCACATTAGGAAAATTCATAAAATTCTTCTCTTGTGCGGAAATGCCAAATTGCCTTTCTGCCCAAACCTAAGAACAAAAAGATAGGTCTGTTTTTAGTTTGCATTACCACACGCCCAAAGAAATCCGCTCTAGTTCTAGCTCTTGTTTTTCAATTTTTTTATTGAGGAAATATCATTTCCTTTGACTCTTCGTAAAAAGAAGCTTCCCATACAAACTCAAAGAGAGGTTTTACCTTAAACACTGTTCTGTTTTATGTTGTACAAGGCAGAAATTAAAACACTAACAGAATGTCTCATCACTATGGCTACTTCTCACCAACTATTGAAATGATGGCTGATCTTTTAAGTTATTGTTTTTAGTATTTAGAAACAAAAGTGGTGATGACTCTTAAGAAGTCAAAGCATGTTATCAAAGAAAAGTTGGATCAATTGGCATCAGAACTAGCAAAGGCATTTTACAATTAAAAGAATAATCATGCCTTGTCTCTCTTTTAGTATCCAATTAAGTTTTGAAGCCAAAATGAGATACCCAATCTGCCAAAAAAAGCTTGGGGTACTTAAGGATACTATTATACTTTAAACCCATGTAAAAATTTT
The DNA here is from genome assembly GCA_007258455.2 of Sequoia sempervirens. NCBI lineage: Eukaryota > Viridiplantae > Streptophyta > Pinopsida > Cupressales > Cupressaceae > Sequoia > Sequoia sempervirens. The sequence continues at coordinate 738,905,085 of VDFB02193867.1, forward strand.
AATTTGAAAGGTCAATTAACGATAGTTACATTCGAGAGTGACATTTCATTTACCTTCAGAGAATAATTAATTAAAAACAAGTTGATAAGTGTGGATGTGATATCCAGGATGGGGATATTATTTCCCAAATCTTATATATTTTGTCATATGCCTATGCAATTCCATGGGTTTCCAATGTTCATAACTACTGATATTTATCTAAGCAATCTCTACGAAAACTGTCTAGACTCTAGATTACTGCTTCAAGAGGAACAAAAGTTTTTAGGACATGAGAAGAGCAAGCCCAATACTGATGATAAAAAATCAGAAAATGTGAACAAGAAACACTTTTAAGAGTAAGCAAGAACAGAAAGCAACACATAAATTTTAAAATTGAGGGATGAACAGCACTAAATATAATCTTTGTTTACAATAATTCTATATGGAAGAACAATAAAGTGTATACTTTATGCTTATATTAAGTATATACATTATGCTTACATGCATGTGTGATATAAAATGTCACCAAACTAAAGAGCTAAATGTGATGTGTTATTAATAGGACAAAAATTACTAATAAATGCAAGTAAAAATAGTTTCCAAAAATAGTAGCCAAACATTTGTAATAAACCAGAAGAAGATGTCAATCATGCATAATTTCCCTTGCCTGGCTTATAATGGGCTTGAGACTTCGACAAGGTCCACATGTTGGAGCAGTGTAAAGCACACATATCAAGCGTGGGCTTTCATGATATAGTTTTCGGAGAGCATACTACAAAAAAAAACTCAGTTAGAATGTAACCGAACTAACATTATTTAGTATAGTACATAGAGAAACCCGAGGATAAAACAATTATAGTCCGCTTAGCCTGCATACATAGACACTTCTGCCTATAAGATGTGTGTAATAGGAATGAGCAAACACAACCTTTGCAATGCATAAATAAGGCCAACTCCAATACCTGACCCTTGTGCTTGGTTAATGTGATATCAAAACCCATTTGTGCATCCCTTTGGGTGATTTCTTTCTTCGGCTCTTCAGTCTTGGGCTACAAATATAAACACAAAACAGAGAGCATCTTTGTAAGATTTTCTTTCTAAAGCAGGAATGTAAAATATTAGTAATATTTGATACAAATTTAAAATGTTTCACATAAAACAATGCACAGTAATTAACATTTATGCAGTCAGCTGAAAAATATTTGTAATTCAACACCCTTCAACCAGAAAAACATAATGATTCTTTTAAATGATACACTTCTTAAAATGAGGGAAAGATTGTGTTAGTGTGTACAACTCATTAAAAGGAACATCAGAAGTTAACAAAAAATATATATATTTTTTCAATAATTTATAATAGTATAGTATTTATAGGTAGAATTTTCGACCTGAATCTTGATTAATAAAACAATACACAGTAATTAACATTTATGCAGTCAGCTGAAAAATATTTGTAATTCAACACACTTCAACCAGAAAATCATAATGAATCTTTTAAATGATACACTTCTTAAAATGAGGGAAAGAGTGTGTTAGTGTGTACAACTCATGAAAAGGAACATCAGAAGTTAACAAAAAATATATATATATTTTCAATAATTTATAATAGTATAGTATTTATAGGTAGAATTTTCGACCTGAATCTTGATTAATAAATATTGAATGTTGGACCGCTAAATATTCTACTAAATACTAGAGTTCATAATAAGCATTCTAATACTTTAAATTTTAAATGAAGTACCAAATACATATTGAATATTAAATATTAAACTCAATGTTTTAAATATTCTAAAAGCAATTAACAAATTTAGTAGAGAATATCAAGTAAATACTGTATTTAGTGGAAGCTATTAGAAATAATCAATAGAGTATTTTAACTACTTCAGCACGCTATTTACTTAATAAATACCATCAACAATATTTAATAGATTATGTTTACTTCTAACATTTAAATTAGTTATACTGTTATACTATTACATCAAAAAAGATCTGAGAAATGTTCCTCAATATAAGAAAAATTGGCATTTAGCAGATCAAAATGAGATTGTATCCATATGCTTGACAAAAACAGCCAATATCTTATTAAATTTTAATTAGACCAGATGCGCTATTTATAATGTAGAAAGACCAAACTCAACATAATATATTTGACACCATTCTTCTAAAAACAAATCTTTCTACTAATGTCATTTACATCACCCCCTAGTATCAACATCTCCACGTACAGAACTTTGCAATCCACGTTTCTTGCCCGTCCTTGCATTCCAAGCAATAAATTTGTTGAACATGACTACATTGTTTCCCTGAAGCACACTCATTTTCTAAGAACCATCGGCACATCCCAGAGATAAAAGCTGTATCTCCCACCACTCCTTTTGTGAGCTCAATAGTTCCAGTATATAGAACAAAATAAACCAACCTCAAGTAAATGTCCCTAGGAGTGAGGTACAAGTTCCCTGCATCTTTGGTGTTTAGTAGATCTTTGGTGTTTAGTAGATGGGTACACACACACAAATTATCCCCAAGATGCTGAAGGCAGCCCAAGGCTCATCCCCAGTCACGTACAACCCATGCTAAGGAAGACAAGTAAAAGCCACAAAAAAATTCCCTTTATAACTACTAAAGGAGGACCCCATCTACCATACATAATGGTATTTTAACACTATAGGCCCCTCTTTCCATTCCCATTGAATCATTGACTCTTTCCAGATTTCTCCATTTGAGAGAACACCCAGAAATTAGCAATTTTTTGCAAATTTATAACAGAGAAGCCAAATTGTCACAAAAAGAAGCAGCCAAGAAATATAAAATTCTAGGAGCTTGGAAGCAACTGAAAGACTGGATTAAAATTTATAAATTCATTGCTTGAGAGTGAGTATATATTTTTTCTCTCAGGTTTAAAGTTTTTTTTCATATTTTCTGAACTTTAAAACTTTAGAACCACTGTGGCAATCAAAAGAATGAGTTCAGTCAAGCAATACTGGTCGTGAAAATCAAGGGATAGACATATGAGAGAGTGACAGAGTGGGACAGAATGAACTCCCAGTTGCCTTTCTACAATTTTGGCTCAATTTGCATAAGGTTCTTGAAACCCCAAAAAAATCCTGCTACAATAACCCAAACGGATTGGACTAACATCAATTGACATGCAACATTTTTTTCCAACATTAAAGGGGGAGTTATTGGGCATTTCTGCCTACTGACTAAGCATATGCAACAAAGTAACTCTTGACCAAGATCTAAATTTCTTAGATTGTAAACAGCAGATGAATCTAAGGCCATGTTTTCTAGACACAATGTCTAATTACAGCCTAAAGGAAAAGAAGAAAGAGGGACAGTGTTGAGGGCGGTGGCTTTAGTGAAACTCAACCTGTACAAGCCTCCTTGTAAAAGGAAGACAGCATAAGGTATCTAACAGAAACTTTATTGCATGCATCAACATGAAGATACAATGAAGTAATTGCTCAAATACTTTCCTTATTTCTCAGATCCTTTAACACACTGCCTCATCCTCTGATTGTCATGGTACTTGACTTCATAATAATGGATTCATTGATTCATGCAAACTCAATTGCCTGCAATTCTCTAAGATCCCTATATCTCATTTTTCACTTGACATGTAATGTTACTTGACTTCATAATAATGGATTCATTGGCTCATGCAAACCTCATTGCCTAGAAATGAGCTGGTTACAAACAAAAAACTTAAGCAAATAAATGCTTTCAATTACCAAAAAATTATTTATACTGAATATCTACAAAAACACATTTTGAACAGGCATGGAAATTAAAAGAAAATCAAATTCATATTCAAGCAAGCAAAACAAAGCTGGAAAGATAAGAGGCCTTCAGGCTCACTGATATTATCCTAAGATCATACCTTATAAGAGCAAAAAATTGAAAAATGGATGGAGATTAAACAACATGATATGGATGCATAAAAAGGAAACATCTGGCTACACCATTTATGAAACGGAATGTATCCATCTTTTTAAAATTAATTTATGGAAGCACATTAGTACCTGATGGAATTCAACAAGAAGATTATTCTTCACAAGATAACGCTCAGCAGACAGTGCTGCCATACAGCCAGATCCAGCTGCTGTTACTGCCTGTCTCCATTCAGGGTCCTGAAGGGGCATTTAAGAGTATAAGATGTCAATGCAAAAGTATATTAAATACCAATTGATCAAATATGAATAAATGCATGAATTAAACCGTCCAAATAATAAATGAATTTACTAAAGCCTAAGACAAATAAATGATGAACCTATCAGATATTGGATTATTAGGGATTTTAAAGGTTTGCAATTTTCGTCTTAGATTTCAAGCTCTAATATACGTGCTCTGAAGTTGAACTATACTTCTACCATCTATGATCTATCCATTATCTACATCTTGTAGGTGTCCTGACACTATATGTTAGAATCTAAAATTAAGTTTTCATAAAGATAACAATCTTAAGTATCTTGTAAACAAGCATGTTTTGATTGGTTAATACAGTTGATGGATGATATTACTCCAAGAATACAATTTTTTAATCTTATTCAAACCTGGAAGTACACATCTTGTCCTTACTCATTTTACACAAGTCATGCACAACAAACAGGAAACATAAGTGTGACAAATTTCCAGTTGGCAACTTATTCACATTTCAGGGAAACAGGCCTACAGCTGATTTTCTCCTTATTATCATTGCTCTGCACATTCAGCTATGGAACATTGCCAAAAAAATTGCATGGTATAGCCTTCCCTTTCAATTGATCAATAACAAACTATTCGAGTATTTTAAAGATTCTATTCTGTAGAGAGTTGCTCCCTTGTCTCGGATTCCAGATGTTTTACAGGAAGCTTATGAAGGAATGCTTAAACAGCTCACACCACTGGACCACAAATCAGCTTACAAAATAATGTTGTGAGAATGATGGTAGTGTACACTTTATCTAAACATGCATAGATGGATAATTTTGTGTACAAAGGATGGCCACAGAGATCAAATTTTTGTCTCTTTAAGCTGTTCCCTTCTAATCCTTTTGAGCATTGAATTACAGATTTTCTTGATTCTCTTCCATTGACAAAAACAGCTTGAAGACCCAATAACTAAAACAAATGATGCAGAAACCATGCCAAAGTTCCTCTACAGAAATATAGTTGAGGCCACAATAAAGATTAATTCCCAAATGTTGTGTAAATCATGTGGCACAAAAAGAAAGAATCAGGACGAGTACCTCCCAAATATACCTTAGGTTTTTGTGCTACTTATAAAATGGCCGCTGAATTTTACCATTTCAACTAGTTCATAGACAAGCCATCAGCTATTTCCTTCCAATTTCATCTCCCTTCTATCATATCCCTAAAATTACCTGAACCGAATATTGGAGGGAAAAGCATAAAAGTGTTTTTAAACACTATCTGCATTTATTAAATATTTAAAATAATATTAAAATAATAAATAATAAAATAAATTTAAATAATATTTAATAATAATATTAAATAAGAAATTTAAATTATAGAAAATAATATTTAAATTTTTATTATGGCCGACCTCTCTGACCCGGCGCTACTATTCCCTATTAATTGGCGTTCGCTGGCTCTGGGAGATCATCGCGGATTTGGATTGGATTGATATCCATGCGAACTTGTTGAGGACGTAGCCCCTCACTGGTTGCATGCAGGTCTGAGACAGAAACCTCAACCTGTGAATTCGTGTTTGTCATTCTTGCATTCATTGAGTCTGCATTCTATGTCCGATATTTCTCCAAGTCGCTGAGTTTGATCGCTACAGATGCAGGTTGTCTGATCGTCGGGTTACCTCTCCGTGGTGGGCGATTGGAGGATTTGCGACTGTGGCCGAGCCAAGGCTCTGGTCACGTTCTAGCGTCGTCGCTCATGGAGAACATCGGGACATCCTTTGCCAGAAGTGTGAGTCGAATCAGCAGGGAGGCGCGTACCTTAAGTTCCAAGTCTCATCCTACGGTTCCCTGAACGATATCATTGCATATGCTTCATCCCCTGAGCATCGCGTGAAGTGACGCAATATCCAGATTGGCCTTTGGATCGAGCCGAATGATGGTGCGCTGAGAGATTGGTGTCTAACAAACATTGCGCCAAACAGTCGTCAACGCCAGACATTCACGAGTCATCTCCTTCCTGGCAGCGCAAGTATATCCTGGTTGTCGTGAACCTGAACTGCGTCTTATACCTTGGACTGCGTCTTATACCTTGTACAATGCGAATCTATATGCAACCCGTGGATATAGTCGATTGTTTGCTAGACGAGTAAAGTTCGACTTTGATTGGTATCATCCGTCGTCTCATTCTAACTTGACGTCAGTGAATTTTTCGATTGTTCTGCTTGAAGTCTATTTCCAGATTGCTCTGTAATCGCCTTCAATATAATAAATTTCCAGTTGCAAAGATTCCTATACTTTGTGTTGTTACTCTGTTTCGGCATAGTTCAGTAATCACTTGATTTTGAATCGTTTATTCTGCGAATCTGTATCCATTCTGAGCAAGTGAAAGTTTAGATGTTTGGATGTTTTAAGTTTGCTATCGGAAGGACCTGTTCTT
>VDFB02193867.1:738911733-738984929 GCA_007258455.2 Sequoia sempervirens
TTTCATTTTTGGGAAAATTGACTTTTGAGGGGATTTGACTTTTGCGGGTTGGAGCAATGTGGAAACCGGTGAGAATGGTGCCGATGAGTGAAATTTCCACTTCTGAGGGAATTGGACCATTGAGGGTCGGAGTAATGTGAAAGCCAGAGACTTATGGACCAGAGCAATGCAGAAGCTGGTGACTTGTGGGCTAGAGCAATGTAGAAGTCGAAGACTTCAACGTCGTTGCATTGGAAACCCACAAGTGAAAACCCACAAAGGCTCGACACTTAGTTATTTTTTGATATATCTATTTGAGCACATGGGGAAATGATGGCTCCGAGGTATGAAGTATAATAGACTTTATATTTTTAAGAAATGGTCAATGCAGGAAAAGTGAATACAAAAGCCATTAGGTCAGAAGCTAGACAATTCTACACCATAAAGCAGCATGGATGGAATGACATCCCACAACCAACCTTCTACAACCAACTTTCTGCAATGTTTCAAAACTTAGTCATTTTAGATCTAACTTATTTAGGCATGCGGGGACTTGGATATTAAAGGCACTAAATGTTCAATACTTAAATTTTTCACTCATTTCTTGAGTTGCAGAAAACACGACTATGGAAGCCAGAGGTTTATGGGCCAGAGCAGTATAGAAGCTGGAGGGTTTGACACCATGGCATTGGAAACCCACAAATAATTTTCCTCAAGGCCCCAACGCATGGAAAATTTTGAGTTCTCCATTATGGCATATGGGAAAATGAATATGAAGAGCATTTAAGCTTAGTACTTAATGATTTTTTCCATTTCTAAGATTGTGGAAAATGTGACTGTGGAAGACGGAGGTTTGTGGGCTGGAGCAATGTGGAAGTCGGAGGCTTTGGCATTGTGGCACTAGAAACCCACAAATAATTTTCTTCAAGGCCCCAACACTTGGAAAATTTTGAGTTTATCCATGTTGGCATATGGGAAAATGAATATGAAGAGCATGTAAGCTTAGTACTTGATGAATTTTTCTATTTCTAAGATTGTAGAAAATGCAGCTATGGAAGTCAGACGTTTGCGGGCCAGAGCAATGCGAAATCCAGAGGCTTTGGCACCGTTGCACTGGAAACCCACATAAGGTTTTTTGCAAAGCCTTAAAACTTAACAAATTTGAAGTTTATCCATTTTGTCATGTGGGAAAATGCATAGGAAGAGTGCCTAGACCTAATACCTGATGATTTTTTCCCATTTTAAGAAATACAAAAAAAATGTGATTACAGAAGCCAGAGGTTTGCAGGCCAAAGCAATGCGAAAGCCAAAGGTTTTGGTGTCGAGGCAACATAAACCTACAAATGGAATTCCCACATAGATTTTATGCAAAGAAAAAAACCTAGGCATTTCAATGCAAATCAACTTGGTAAATGAGGAAACCATTATGCAAAGATCAAGGCTAAAGGATTGTGAGTTGAATTCATCAAAAAACCATCACATGGATAGGGAAAATGAACCAGAAACCCAAATGAAAGCAAAGATACCACCCAAAGGAGTAAACCTATGCAAACCAAGTAGTGACCAAACCCTGAAGCAGAAACAAACAACCAAAGGAGGCAAAGAAAAAAGAGGGGATCCCTACTTTCATTGGGGCATGTGTGCAAAATGCAAAACAACAAGCTCAACAAGAAAAGGCCAAATAGGAAGGGGTTGAGCAAGAGAAGATTGAATAGGAGAAAGTTTAGTAGCAAAAGATGGAGCAGGAGAAGATGGAGAAAGAGACAATTAAACATGAAAGGATAGAATAGGAAAAAGCCTCATTTTTAGAGGAGACTGAAATAAAGAAGCCAATAGAGGACCAACCAAAGGAGACTCCAAGGGATAAACAACAAGTATCCTTATCCACTGGAGCTCCCACTTGGTTGAAATTGAATTTGGAAAAGTGATAACAGGTAGTTGTGCAACCCCTAAGCTAGAAATATATGTAGGTAGAGGTGGATAAAACCAAGCCTAAGAAGAAATAAGAACCCTCCACTCTACTAGGATGAATGAGGATGGAGAGTTGATTGTAGAGATCTCTATACCAATAGTAGATAAATATGGTAGGGAGCTGAAAGCAACTAATTATTAATTGTCCACTGTCAATTATTTGAGTAAGAAGACCTGAGGTGAATAGATTGCATCTCTAGATTTGGTGGTCAACTTTGTGAAAGCTCGAATGATAAAATATAAGAAAATAAAAGATGGGCTAAGGGCTCATGTGGAACAAATGAAGAGGTTTTTGAGATATCTTGCCTCTCCAACTTTAGAGTAACCATCTTCATGTGAGGTTCCTCTTTTAATGAGTAGAAGAGAGGTTGACAACCTCACTGAATTGAAAAATATGGCTCACATTTTTGACAGGTGGATTGAGAAATTCTGAACTAAAATGGATGAACTTATAGTTTTAGGTTACAAACCTTATGAGGAAGCTTTCTCTTTGGAAGAGCAGTTGAAGCAATACATGGGAAATATGGAGGAGAGAGAAAAATATATACTTAAAGTAGCTGAATAAGATGAGTATAGAAGAACTCAGCCAATCTAGGATTTTTGATGATGAGGACACTAGTTTTACAGATAAGTGTATTAAGGTGATATTATTCTAGATGGAATTAATAATTAAGCATAGAATAATATTACTTAAGCTACAAAAGGATTTGTATGAGGGTTCTTCATTTTTCAAGAGTTTCATCACCACCATCATTAGTCCAAATCTTCTATTACCAAGAAAAAGATTGGACACTTTGCACAAGAAGTTAAAGATTCCTGGATGAGTACGCTAGAAGGGCCAAAAAAATATAAAAATGGTGATGAGGAGACCATTTAGATAAGTTGATGAACATAAATTTTTATGCAAAATGGGTAAAAAATGATATTCATCAACTCAAGAATGTTGTTGCAATATCTTCTACCAATTTTGAGAAGACAAGTTCAGGATAGATTGGGTCAATGGGCTAGATACAGAAGTGCTAACACAAGTGTTAGCTAATTTTGAAGAATACCAACAATAGAAGGCAGGTTAGATTTTGAATTTTGAAAAAGGAATATGTTGTTTTGAATAAGTCAAAATTTCACATATGCCATTTTGGAGTTGTTGCTATACTAGCTTATCTATCTTATGACATATTCTTTATAGGAAATACTAAATATATCAATTTACATGAATCCATTTTGCAATTTTATTGTTGTGTGTTTTTAATAATATATTCATTAGTTGCATTATAATATAATATCATTGGATTATATTATAGGAATGTAGAGTACAACCACATGTGGATGATATTGAATTTAACTAAGGATAATGTATATTGTCTATACATTCAAAATTCCAACAAGTTTTATGTAACATTTCATAGTTGTTAGACAATAATTACAACCAATTAATTAGTGTACATTTACCATTTCTTATAAAATTGAATAACGAATTGCTTACCACACTAGTTTCACCCAAAAAGAATGAACCATTAGAAAAATTCCCAAAGTGTTTTTCTAAATATTCAATGGTGAGCTACCATTGTTGAAAAAGCAAAGGGTCAATTTACACTTAAGTTTCCTCCTTATTCGTACAACCTAGAACAACCTATAACATTTCAATTTTTGTTCTCTCTTTCTTGATTTACAATGATTGCAAAAAGAAAATAGTCACCTCTACTACCTTGGTTCTGGGACTCAACAAACAAACTAGCAATTTATATCAAGTATGCATCCCAATTAGATGTAGCTGGAAGATGATGTAGATCTTGCTACATTGAATCACAAGAGGCTAAAACTATTCCAACATGAGCATCATCAAATACAACAAAAGATGGAGGATATAAAATGAAAGGCTCAAGAATGGGATGATGTGAGAACTCCCAAGTTCAAGAAGCCAAATATCTTCATTGAATCATTGTTCACACTAGAAGTGTGATCAACAGTCGAAGGAACAATGCCATCATCAAAATAAAAATCTACAAAGGTGTACAACTGAGATGAATGATCAACCATCCCAATAGCAAGAATCTCTCTACTCTCCAAGTATCTAATGATAACTAAATCAAGAGTGAATTCCATAGTCCTCCCATCTCCACCATGTGTAATATAATATATGGAAAGAAGATTGTTCATCAAATGAGGTACACACAAAACATCATTGAAAGTACCCTCCCCAAAAGCAATAGTCATCTTCCCAAGTACACTCATATATGTATTATTTCCCATCAAAATATGATACATAGTACAACGCTCAAAAGAAGAGAATATAGATTGTGAAGATGCCATATGATGAGATGCTCTTGAATCTAGAAGCCATATCCCTTATCTAAGACTTGAAAGAGAACAAAGAGTGGTTCCCTTTCTTCTTGATGTAGTAACCAAACCAGCATGAACTTTGTCCTTATTAGAATGTTTTGAAGAATAAGAATAAGGTGAATCAAACATTCTAGAAGGAAAGTCATTTTAATTATTTTTGAGAAGATGTTTCAACTCATCAATATCCTTCTTATAACAAGAATGTTTGTCATGCCCAAGCTTCTTGTAATTTGAACAAGTATACTTATCCTTCTTAGATGATTTATTTGTGGAAGAGGATTTAATCTTTGGTTGATTTGAATGTGGATTTTTCATAGATTTATTTTGTTTCTTATTAGTATGTTCTAATTCTTGTACCTAAATAGCCAACACTACCTGAGATTTAGATGACTTGATGAGACCCATCGATATAAGCTTTTGTTTCTCATGTATTAACATTTTAGAGAATAATACAAATGAAGGAGTAGTATATGCAAACCCCATAGTCAACCTATGAGTATGAAAGCTAGAAACAAAATTAGCATAATCAAGACCAAGTTTGTTTAATGTATTATAGAACAATTGAATCTCCTTCTTATTAATTCCACATGCTTTATATTGTTCTCTTAGATCATTAACCTTAGTGATGTAGTCCTAGATGTTGTCAAAGTTCTTAGGATCAAGGCTCATCAGTTTATTATCAATTTGATAGCCTCTTATTTCATTTGTAGTACCATACAAAGTTTTAAATTTTCCCCAAGCTTCAAGAGAATTCTTAAATGATTCAATTTAAAATAATAAATCTTGATAAAGTAGTTTATGAAGACATCCAAGAGCTTTGGTATGCTCAATCATCCATTTTATCTTTTTATCTGCATTTTTAGGTTTATGTATCTTATTTTCAACATATAGAGACTAGCATTCATTCATTCAAAAACTCCATGCATTTTGATGCCATGTTGAATAGTTATATGATGTTAGTAAAGGAACCTTAAAATGATCCATAGAAAAAGAAGAGCACATGCTTGCAAATAGATCAAGAAAATACACCATGAGACTACCTCCAAATCAATAAATTAGGAATCCCCCCAATAATATGATGAAACTTCATATGTAGTACACTTACAATTCCAAAATTATGTTCCAGATATTACAATACTAAAAATTACAATAATATCTCAGAATGAGATCTTCAAATTGAAAGTACACTTTCCCAATATGATCTAGACTAAAAATGAAGCCTTCCCAAAAGGAAAAAACTTCTCCAAGTTGCATTATGTCCAAGTAATCAACTAGAATGCAAATTTTAACAATTTTAATAAAAGATATGTAGGGTTGAATCTATAAAAAGTGCATGAATGGAAATGTAGAGCTCCTCAATACCTTTCCAATTCTGTAAGAATCACAAAATTCAAAGATTATGGCAAAAATTTATGAGCTCAGAGGTCCAAAAAGGAAAATTTGACTTCAACCAGAAATAAATTCACCTAAGACAAAATCTAAAAAATTGGCTTGCACCACTTTGAAGTTCTTGGAACCAACTTTCCATCAATATCTTGTTTGTAATTTTTTGACACCCTAGCAAAAAGTTATGGCATTAAAAAAAAATCCCTATTAGGGCCTCTAGGGGACAATTTTAGGTGTGTGGGGCTAAAAAAAGGTTGTCACTCATGTGACCATCAGGCTTAAACATGTTTAAAAAAAATGCCATCATTAGGGGTGATGGTCGGAGAGTGGTGGGTGTAAAGCCATGTCATCGGGGCTATAAGCCCCCCAAGGTTAGGCACTAGCCATGGTTGTTAGGGCTTGTGACCAAGGATTGAAAAAAAAAACCATCGACCCAATATAACTTGGTGAATTCATAAATATTTTAAAACCTATGATTTTTTTAAAAATTAATTTTTAATTAAAAAAATGTTGACACTGTATCGAGTATGTGGACAACAATATGACACAAACCAAAGAATATGCTCTACAACAAAGGAATATGCCTATTGCATGATAAAGAATATTTTGCCAATGCCAACCATTGCATACCTATGACTAGTACAAATAGTATGGATCTATACACTGTACGAATTATAAGGATTTTTTTTCTTCAGATTTTCACCAAATCCTCAAAAAAGGCACAATTTTTTTTCACCAAAATATGAAGTATTTTATTTAAAAATAGGGGTTTTTGGGCCTTTTGGACTCAATCATAAGGTCCATTTTCCCCCAATGTGTACCCTACAAATTATCAAGATCGAATCACCCTTAGATTTGAGAAGGGGTTTTGCAATTATGAAGCCCAATACAATGTTAGAGTCACTCAAGCCTCCAGGATCACCTCCAAAAACCAAAAACTACCTTCTACAAGAGGGAAAAGAAAGAACATGAAATTGTAAAAATGGATGCAAGATATATGACCAATATGCAATTCTAAAGATTGCAATGATATATTGGACTAACTCAACTAAACTGAATTGTCCATGATTTACAAATGATGCCTTTCTTATAAAGGAAAGTTGTGAGATAGGATTAGACAATATCTTGACATGTGTCTTAATCTTGTATAATGAGATAACTTCCCCAAAAAATATTAAATGACTTAGTTCACAAGCATTAAATACCAAAAGATAAGATAATATCTAGTGATAACTAGCACCAACTAGAAAGATTCCCTACTAGGACCTAAGTGGACTTAACATGTAAATAGGACCTAGATAGGTAAAACACCTATTTACACCAAAAACATGTCATTTGGATGTTTGCATATGGATATAAAAAGAGTAAAATGTCATTTAAATGAAAAATTTAAATTTATGGGAATAAGATAACTAAGTGTTCTAATGAAAAGATATGATTTAAAAACATTATGAAGAGGCATGAAGAGGTTATCTAATGAAGGGAAAATTGAAAGATAAGAGAATGAATTATATGAATTGCATATGTGCAAGAATAAAAGTGGAAGATATACGATAAATATATGGGAATAAATATGATGATAATGTGAGAGAAAGAATGAGGAATGAGATATAATACATGTATAAGAAATATTATAGGAAATTAAAGTATATTAATATATGGTTTTGTGCAAATATTGGTGTATGTGTGTGTATATAATTTATTATAAATCGGTTTTTACTTATTTCATATGCTAATTCTCTCTTTTTATTGCATCACACCAATGCTTAGTACATATTAAAAAATATATATTTGTACTATAGTTCAAGCTTTTTTGTCAATGTTTAGTTCCATTATAGGACCTTAGTTGTCACATAAGGAGGGACATCATTACAAAGGAATAAATTTTTAGCAATTCAACTAAGGAGAAGCGGAAATATTCAAAAAACTAATCTTATATATGGTGAAAATATTCATTATGGAGAGATGTAGTACATATTATATGGTATCCCTCAAGAGACTATCCACTAAGGAGATAACATACAAAAGGGAGAAGATATTGAAAGACATAACTACTAAGATAAATTGAGTATAATTATTGGGATAGGATTAAAATGAATAAGGTATTTAGGATGAATAATGTAGAGGTTATAGTTAGAAATATAGGAAGACAAAAAAGAGAGGGAGGGAATGTTGTAGCTAACAAAAATCAAGGGAGATCACTAATCGATACAATAAGTAAAACCATGGTCTAGGGACCCATAGAAGATTAATAATTATTTTTTAAAGTGTGTATGCATGTATGTGTGTGAGAGAGAGAAAGAGAGAGGTAGAAGGATGTCCTTAAGGATAAGGGTGTTTGAGCATGGATAGCCAAAACCAAGAGGTTTTAGGATGAAGTGAAGAAGCTATAGAAAATATAAGGTCCTTGGAATTGATATATTAGGATGAAACTATGGAAGAACCCTAAGGAGAGGAAAAAACTGTCATGCCCATAATTTTCACTAGAAAAACCCAACATTTTTTTTATTTTTTTTTGAACTAATGCCAACGTTTTACCAAGTTTCAAGAAGGAGATGTGCTATACATATATACACTTGTACATGGGTAATAAAATCAAACCATAACTATTTAAATTCTTGTTTGCTTCATAGAAGGATCAAATTCACATTAAGCATATCACTATTATTAAGTCCAAAGCATATTATTGTTATTAACTAACCCCCCCCACCATACTATCAATCTACTTTCCTTATTTAATACTTCTAATATTTTTATTAATCCAAAATCATAAAATGTTTCAAATTCCATATTTAAATATTTTAACTTCATCCTCTTATGTGAATCCTCTTTATGGAATCATCGACACGTTACCTGAGGGTGAGGATAGGTATGTAAACAAGTGGGTGTGAAAGGATACCATCACACTCACCTCAAGCAATGAGGATAAAGGTCATAGTACAATATTTGGGTGCGTGAAGATACCAAGGAGAAAAATCCCACAAGTGTATTAGCCTAGTTAAATAAAAATCCAAGGATTGATTAATGTACAATTTTAATGTTTGTTCACCTTACCCTTTTTCAAGCTACCTTGACTCTGCTCAAGAAACCCACCATAACTCTCAACCACTCAATGCGAGTACAAAATTAAATAGGATATTTATAATTTACTTAACTATAAAATTTTCATATTTATTTATTATTAATTTGATCTTCTACTTGTTATTTTCATAATATGCATTCTTTCTTTAACTAAGAATTATTTTCCTTTAAGAAATAAACAAACTAAAACCATAAGATTATTTTCCTATAAAGAAAGGAAGGAGGGAAAATAAAAAGAAACTATACCCATTTTCTTTTTAGGAATACTTAATACCACGTGGCCTTTATCCTTATATTATTTCCTATATAAGTCAATAGAGACATTTTTTTCAAAACAAAATAGTATGGGAATATATTCCCCTCTTTTCATTGAAGGAGTCTTTAACTTAGAAATTTATATGATAATTTTTTTTTTTAATTGATAAAAATGTCTTCTCACGAGGAGGTGGTGGGAATGGAGCTTATGTGAGTTTTTTTTTTGTTTTTTTCTTCCCAAAGCCATGCACATGATACGAGGCCCACAATGGATTGACTATTTATTCGCTGTATTTTTCTCTTTCCTTCTTTCATCCTTATTCGTTTGTCATAGTCTTAAATCCGTATAATACCATTACTTATTTCATTGGCATAGATCTTATTTGATTCTTATTTGATGATTCTATTATTAAATGCTTTGTGTCAGATATTAGTTTTAAGGCTGCGTAACATTCACTATAATCTTCAATGCTGAAATCTTCCCCATTGACAAGTCATAGACCACTGAACGAATGCACACATCGATAACTTTTATAAAGGACTACAGTGTTATCTAGCATTTCCATTGCTCCTAAATAATGACGTCAAGGACACGTTTTAAAATGAATAGCAATTGCATCGTCTAGTAATACTGTATCTTAATATTAACATTCATTCTTTGGTTTTTTTCATATTCGTGTATTTCTTTTAATGCCAGTACCTTGTGTTAGCTATGCTGTCATTCCAAATTCCTGCAGGTTACTAAGTTGAGGCAGTAGTGTGTCGCTTACACAGCTACTCACCTGCCAATTCATTGAATGGCATTAAAGTCCTGGTAGCACTTTTGACTAAGACGTATTGCAGTGTATTTAGCCAAATAAGGGAATGTATCTATTGATTGACTGGTTTCTACAGCCATAGCATTTATCATACGCTTCCTAAAGGACCTCATCGAGCCTACAAAGCAGCTCATAATAAAGCCAAATACATGGTACAATTTCCATGCATTTACTCTGGTCTCTGATTTCTTTCTTAGCCCCAGTGAAAAAGAAACCTGACAGGTGTAAGTAGAATTTATTCATTTTTTAACTTCCAACGCAAGGAAACAGCATGGCACAACTGTTATTAGGGTTCAAATGGGCGCGGCCTGGTAATACTTAGCTGAAGACAGAGGTAGTAAAAAAAATTTAGTTGTTGTCTGAGATAATATTGGCTTTATGGGTGTTGTTTTCTTTCTTTTCTTTTTTTTCTAAATAATCCTCTATTTTCTAGGCGCCCTCGCTGTGTTAGTCAAGAGGGACGTTCCCTGCTAGTCTAGCCAAAGAGTATATGCACAAAGCATGAGTCGATAGCTGGTGTTTGCCAACTGCATATAGAACAAGGATCTGTCACGACATTACAACTACATCTTCAGGCCTAAGATTAATCTCCATTTCTAGATTATTTGTTTACAGAGATTTTGAGATCTGAGATTTAACATATTTGCAGTAGTGACTATTATTATTATTTTTATTGTTTAATGATGTTGTTTCAATGCAGATTATATGGGCCTCGTTGTATTCCATCTCCAGAAAGTGGCAACATTGGGGCATTTGGTGAGATTTTCAAGCATGTAGCTGGAAACGTGTTTTCTGAGAAATAATGCATCAACAATAATGCTGGTTTTTTTCTTTTTTCTTTTTTCTTCTTTATTTATTTATTTATTTATTTTTAGGCTAATAATGTGTGCATAATCTCTCTGGATGTTGGTTTTCAGGTTATCCTAACTATAATGATCTTTGGTTTCCAGATCACCTTAACAGTTACACATTCTGGCACGCATATATAATTAGTAAATTTGTGCAAAATCTAGTGCACTATTTTGAAACACACAACCAACTTAGATCTAACTTTTGTGTTATCTTATTAACTGGTTAATAGTCATCCCATTCTGCCTGATCAAGGTTCAAGTAAGTAAATGCTTTCACCTTTTATTTACAATCTGGGTGAATAACAATAGTTAGAAGAGGAGTTGCTAGTAGTCATCTTGGCTCAACCCTTACCCGGTCTCCCCTACATTTTTCTTTGTATATATATGTATATTTTCTTTAGTTTAGACCAGGCACTAAATTTGTTTTTTTTTTTCTTTTACTATCTTTATTTTATTTTACTGTAGACATTTGAGTGTAAGCAATAAAACTGAAACCACTTACACAGCTTATAATTAACATATATTTTTAAGCTATTTCAACATCATTCAATTTGTGAAGAAGGGAGGTCAGGTATTTTTTTTTGTTTAGGTTTGCACAATTCTATTTATTCATTTAGCTTTTACATTTGTTTTCTAAAATGACTTACACAAGTATGTGCTGCTCATAGTTTCTCAGACTGTGAAGAACAACAAATCAAATTCATTGCTAAACATTTAAAAATACACTTTACCACCACAAAATATATTATATCATGAATGCAACTAGAATAATCATTTCATTACCTCATTATATTTACCTTTCTACCTCTTATCTGCATCTTTCCATCATGACAATTGAAGCAAAACACATTTCCATACTACTGCAAAGATACATAATATAACCTTTCAACTGTATAAGAAATTTATAGTAATTTCTTATACAGTCTTGAAGAAGGAATTTTGCTACAACTCACAAGGTGTAAATGTTTCTTTTATGACAACCAAATAAATACTTTTGACACTGCATTCAGTATTTAGAAGGAAAAACAACATAAAATTCACAAGGGATAAGACTTGCTCTTTCTCCAATTTCTTTCACATTACAAAATTCACTAGCTTACATATTACAACTAATTTTAAGACATATAATGAATTACCTACAACGGATTTAGTCTTGCTCTATTCCATCTTTAATAACATAAATATAAGCCTTTTAAAGAATCACAACCTTTGATGCAACCTGGTCTTTTCCATTCTCTTTCATGTTACAAACAAATGCTAGCTTTTCATTTTACAAATAATTTTAAAGAAATACAATGAAGGACACACAACTGATTAAGGCTTGCTCTCCACCCTACCGTAATGGCGTCATGGAGCCTCATGGGCTCTAGCCATACCCCCGAGCAAGGAATTATTTTAGCTCCATGATGATAAATGGAGTATTTTCTCATGTTTACAAAGAAATCAAACTAACATAGCACAAACTTAATGTATCTAAGTTCTCTACCTTCCATTCTCCACCATGATTCATTCCATATTTCACATCTTTACCACCAATAACAAAGGGAAATAGTAGTAGGAGAGAATACTTATCTCTTTGTATGAGGAGGCTAACTCCTTGAACCTTCTTTCCTCTGCCAAGCCATCTTGATCATTCTCTACTATCTCCATTAGAGTTCTCCAAGAGGAGAAGTGGGCAATGACCAAATCTTCCATCTTCTTGAGCTATATAGAAATCTTCCAAACCTACACTCTTTCCCACAAGTGTTCACACATGTGTGAGTCTTGTGCCAATTCTAAGAACTTTTGGAGAGTGGGAAGTTGAGAGTTACAAGTCACACTTCCCAAGCCCCAACACTTTTGAATTCGTCATATTCATGAATGTGGACTTTTGAGGGGTCTTTTCACACTCCAAGGACAAGTTCACATGTCAAAAAGGTTCCAAACCCATAGGTATAGGTCCTAGGGGTCTATTCTTGTTCAAAAACCAAGGAATTGACTCAATAATCCCTTTTTAAAACCCACAAAAGAATCCATACGAGTTTGATCTTGACCAAGGGTTCCAACCCCAACCAAACTCACATCACATGACCTACAATTGGATTCTACTCAAACATAATCAACCAATCAATAATAAAACCTTAAACCCTTCTAAGGCAAATAGGGCTACACTTAGGACTTCCCAAAGATGTATTTGATTTGATTCCAATATTTATCCATCCTCCTATTTGCATATTTGATTCCTTAGCCCTCCAATACATTTACTCTACTTGCTTTTAGGTCTCAGATGGAGTTAAATTTATATCCTCAACAAGAAGTCTTTTGATTTGCACTTGATGGTTATCCCTTCTCATGCTAGCACCGTTATCTTCTCGATTCTTTAATGTTAATCCCACATCGACTCATTTAGTTTCCTGCACAACATAATTAACTACAATTAGGCATATTAATAAATAACATTAATTGTAAATCGAATCTTTCTAACTTTATTCATGAATCATTTACATAGCTAATTACTCTTCCAATGTAATATGACACAACAATTATCTTATTTCAAATTCATCTTATAAGTTCGAATCTCATACAATAATTAGCATGCACATACATCTTCATTAAGTAAAATAACATAACGTAAAACTATAAGGTTACTGTTAGACAATCATCTTCATATCGCTTGCAATATATCTAACCATCTATTTAGGAGGAATATATAACACTTTAAGATTGTATTAGTCACATGCAAAGAGAGGCCTTACAAAAACCTTATATATAATAAATAAGAATCTTTATTATGAAAGTGGAAAGAGAAATACAAGTGAGAGGAAGTTTAAATAAAGATAAAATTAATAATGTAGTTAATTAGGAATAGAAGGGAATAAATAAATTTGAAAATATATGACCCCTCACATAAAGAGATATTATAAGGAGATTACCACCCTAACCAGAATATCTCTTTTATCACTTTTATTAAAGAATAAATAGATAAAAAGGTAAGGAAAAAGAGAGGAACATAAAATATGGTTATAAATAGTAGTTCCTAAATTGAAATCAATGATGAGATAGAGTGGAGAAGAATTATCTTTTGGCATAATCATAAGCACTATCCAAAATATGTGACTAGAGTTAGGTATGTTGGAAAGTTTTCAGAGAGGAAATTCGGATGAAATCCCTAGATGTTACTTTGATAAGGAATACAACAAGATGGTGGAAAATCCATTAATAAAAAAAAATCAAATGGAGAAATATAGAGATTTCAATTAAATGTAGATTTATAAAGAAGGAATGACTAATCCAAAAAAATGACTTTTTATAAAGGATCTTCCAATCCAAGGAAATATTTTAAATATTTTGTATATTTCTTAATTGAATGGGGATAAATAAATAAATTATTATGGGTCCACTTATTTTACTACACTTTATAGCCACTACCTCATCCCTCGTATATATATTAAGAATTAGAAGAATAAGAAAAGCATTATGATAAGAAAATAATATTTATTAAAATATTTAAATTTTGTGATCAAGGTGTGAAGAAAAATCATGTATATAGAAGGATTCAACCTCTTTTCTCTTTCCAATTGAAAAGGAATAGAGCCAAATTAAGAGGAATAACTTCAAGATGGCACCATAAGAGGTTATAAATAATTGGGAACCCATAAGATTCATGCTACACAGATAGTACAAAAAATATTTATCATATTCTACACATAGAAGTAATTAGTCTAGAAGGGATGGAAAAGTAACCTAGGAACATAGATTTTAAAGTGTAAGAAAATGATATGATTTTTATTACTAGAGATCTAATACCTCAAATGAAAAGTCCATAGAAAATCCAATTTATTGATAAAATCAAGGTAAAGATGAAGATAATTCCTTTAACCTAGGATTATAATACATAGTAAAGTAAATGGTTTTCATAAAATGTAGCCCCATAAATATAAAAAATGAAAGAAAGAAATAAATAAAATTGGAAACATGTCATAGTAACAAAGAGGCCTATTGCAAAATTCTACTCACAAAAATGAAGATCCATAGCAAGAAATGTCATTATGATTAACCCTTTAACATAAATATTACAAGTGATTCACCAAGTTTACTTGAGGACAAGATAATGTTTTAGGCCTAGTGATTATTAGTGTAGGTTTTATTTTCTTAGTGGGTTAATTTATTTTTCCTTAGTCATAGGTTTTGCTTACAATTTAATTAAGCTTGCTTAGGTTAATAAAGTGGGTTTAATTAATTAACAACTAGAAGATAAGGTGTTGAGGTTTCATCATCCTAAAAAGGTGGAGAATTTATTATTTTTAGACTACTTGGTGGTCACTCCAGATTGGTTGGATTTGTCACCTCCATCCTCTCCCTAATTCTATATAAAATCACTACCTTGCTTATATACTCATATTTATATTCATTGGTGCATACTTTGGAAGAATAAATGTACATCGATGCATGCAATCATTCTTCTTGTAAATTCTCATATGCACTTTTCTTGAATTTCAAGTGATGTGGAGAATCATAAAGAAATTATGAATACCTATTAATTCTATACTTGTATGTTTGTTTCTAGTGAGATCTAGTGATTTCAGCTATTTTGGCTATAGTGACAATATTTTTTATTATTCCATTACATCTAAGAGGCTCGATAAAGTTAGAATTAATGTTTTTTCACTCAATTTGGCCACCATATGACATAGTAGAAAATAAGGGTTTGAATCTCATTTCTAGAAAATAACTTTTTACTAGATCATTTTTGGCCCAAAAAAACCATATCATTGTGCTCAGGAGGATGATAAGATGAATTTTGATATTAAATTTTCCTATAGTTGATATTGGGAGATTTTGATGAATTTTATTTCCAAGAGGTTTGTAGGGCACCTTAGCATGCAAGTTTGCATGATGATTTATTAATTATTTTAAAAATAATAATATTTTTTAACGCTTATGCACTGGGTGGAAACACCTAAGTGTTGCTTGCTAGTTCCTTGCACTAAGGTCCTTAAGGCATCCTTAGGCTTCTTTGAGCTACCAATTCCTACCTTAGATGTTGTAGTCTTTGAGCTACTAGTGGCTTCCTTAACCATTACAGTCTTTGAGTTGTCAACAGTGTTGCAAACCACTAGCGGTTTGTACTACTAACCATGACCCATGTTAAATTGTAACCACCACCACTATCTACTAGCTAACTTGCAACCTATTTCTTAGCTTGAATTCTACCCAACAATGCTGCCACTTAGGGGCCACCAAGGCCCTCCATATAGGAAAAATTAGGCATTTTTTTCAAACTTGAATAAATTTTTTTTATGTGTCAAATTTTGGTGAACGAACAATTGAATAAAGATGGAGACAAGCACTTTCCATCCATAGAGATTTTGATTTTTTTTTCCCAGATATTGTAGGTTGATTTTTTTTTTTTTTTCTTTAGCAAGACATTACTTTTTCCCTGAAGCTCCATTATTTCAAAAATAGATAGGCATTGGAAAGGTATTGAAGAGCAATACACATCCATAGGGTTATTTTTCTATATTTTGTATCAGGTTCATTTTGTATCAAAAATTATATTTTTTTCCATTATGGACCTTGAAATCATTGTAATTGCACTAATCTTAAATTTCCAACTTTGTAATATCTTGGGAGGTGATTTCAAAGACTAGTGGAAAGAAAGGGTGTTATTTTTGTGTCTTTTAGTATCATTTGAGAATTGTATCATGGATTATTTTATTCACCCTTCTATGATAATCCTAGATAAGGATAATTATGAGTTATTAAAAAGGAATTCTAACCCATTTCAGATGGCTCAAAAAAATTCCTTACCTTTTTGGGCTTATGCTTGAACCAGACACACCTAGAAGAAAATTAGTATGGGGTAATAAAGTTGATCATATAGTAGTTTTAATTAGTTCTAGTGTTGATCATGACACTATGTGGGCTATAATGGACATTGATTGTCCATGCACACTTTGGACTAAGATTTGAGAGAACTATGGAGAGCCTCATATTTCTCCATTCCTAGATGGTCCTACTCTAAATTTCCTTACTTGATTTGATGATGGAGATAATATACCCTTTGATTATGATAATTTAGATGAGATTATGCATTTTTTAGGTCTTGAATGTTCAAATGACATGGAGACTTCTCTTCTTTCTTCTCCTCCTCATATTGAGATCACATCTTAATATTTTGTTGCTACTTCAAAGTCTAGTGTTTCTTCTTCAAGTTCTTCAAAGTGTTTCCTTATAGTAGGACATACATAGTCCTTTTGATTCATCTCTTTGGGATGATCTCTTGATAGGTTTTAAAAAAAAATCCATGGATATAAATACTACATATTTGGGAAGCACTATTGATTGCATTAATCTTTTCTTTGATGGAATTGATTCCTCTTTAATTTTTGTGAGGGAACAATCTGGCCCTAGTGTTCATTCTCTATATGATCATTCATTTTAATTTTACATGAGCATAGATAATTGGGATCAAAATTTGGAGGAGACACATTTAGAGGAAATACTTGAGTCTTTGGATTGTGTTATACATCAGTCTATAAGATGTTTTGAGATTGCATCCTCATTAGTGAAGCCTGAAACACTTACCTTGGTAGTTGCAAATTTTGGCATCAACATGGAGACACTTGAGTTAAGTTTAGAGACTTCATACATTATAAATATTTCCTCCTACATATCCCTTTCAAGAATGGGTAGATAGCTTGCATACACCTATGATTATGTTTCTTCCTAAGGGGAGGAACATTGTTCAATGATTGTGGAGCATCTTCTACATACAATTTTGAGCATTTTCTAGTAGATCTCTTTTGGGGGGCTTCATAGTGTAATTCCTTGTTGTGGGAGTGGGATTCTTATTCATTGGGGAGGATATATATGATCATGGGTACCTAACATGGTTTCATATTTTTATATCCATCATCATCTCTGTATCCACCTAATCTACACTTAAGGGGGGTGTAGTGTAGGTTTTTATTTTCCTAGCGGGTTAATTTATTTTCCCTGAGCCCTAGTTTTTTCCTACACTTTTATTAAGCTTTCTTAGGTTAATAAAGTGAGTATAATCAATTAATAAATAAGAGATAAGGTGTTGAAGTGTCACCATCCTAAAAGGATGGAACATTTACTATTTAGACTACTTGGTGGTCACTCCCTATTGTCTAGATTTGCCACTTCCATCATATCTCTAGTTCTATATAGACTCACTACCTACCTTGTATACTCATATTTATATTCATTTTTGTATACTTTGGAATACATGCATATTGATGAATGTAGTTATTCTTCTGTAGCTTTAATTTGAGATCCTAATGTAATTTTTCATCTTTACATTTGCACGTGTATGTGTAGGATCATCATGGAAAAAACATGCCCTTAAGTGGCGAAAAATTTAGAAAAACCAGAGTTAGGCAACTTGACGTAAAAAATTAAATAAGTTATCTATATTATTTCAAAAATATGTAAAAATAGAATCTGTAGAAAATTTAATGTAGTTTCTAAACTACTAGGTTTATTTAAAAAAAAAATCTATTTGGTGAAAATTTGAAATTTCAATGCAGTAGTACTTAAATTTCAAGGAAAAAATAAGTAGGTGTAACCACCCTAACCACAATAAAATGATAATAATTTTTTATAAGATTTTAGATATAAGTAGAGGACTCATGAACCATGTGATGCATATTATTTTTAATTTTTTTCCAAGTAAATAATTAATTATGAATTTTTTATTACAACTTTTAAAAAATATAAAAAATCATATGTCTAACCACCTTAACTTGGTCAAAACTTCATGAAACTTATTTTTTTTATTTTTTTAATCTTATAGTATGCAAAGCATAGAATGTGACACATATTTTGGATTCAAAAAATGTGATACCGTTTGAAAGCTATAGATGTTTTTCAATCAACCTATCAATTAAGACTTTAGTCATAATTCAAATAGAAAATGAATAATAATTATTTATTAAATTCAAAGTAAAGCATAATTTATATTTGTGGAAAGCTGAGTATCTCCTTTAAAAACCCTTTTCATTTCATCAATTTTGGATAAAAAAAAAGTCGTCAGCCACATACCCTACACATACCCATCATATCACCACTTTTGGCCCATCATGATCCTGCACATACCCGCACATCTCTTGGAATTATAGGTATATACTTGTATTATTTTATTTACAATTTTATAGCTTATCTCTCATAGAAAGATCTTGGTTATTCATTTTTTTTAGATTTCTAACAAAGAGAATGTTAGCAATATACAGTATATTATACAATACTACATATATCATTTAGATAGCTTCTAGACCCATATATGGGTTATACACCACTTAAATACCCATATAACACTGCTAATATACCTAAATATGATATACAAGAGTAAATTATCATAAATGAATAGGTATACTCATGGGAATAATATTATAAATAAGTGTTATTATGAAAGGACATGATGATAAAGCGTCATGAAGAGGCATTAAGAGGCTATATGGGGAAGGGAAAAGTGGGAGATAAGAGCATGAATCATATATGTTCAAGAATAAGTGTAGAAGATATATGAGGAATAAATGTGAAGAATGAGGAAGATGATAATGTGAGAGTACGAATACGGAATGAATTATCTTGACATGTATATGATATATTATAATACATTGAAGTTTATTAATATATGATTTTATGTATATTTTCTTGTAAATAATTCTTATAATTTTATTTTTACTTATTTCATATCCAAGTTTTCCCTTTTTATTGCATCATATTGAGTTTTACTACATATAATAATATATAAAACCTTTAACTCCATTCTAGGTTTCTCTATCAACATAAACAATTAGAAATTCATATAGAAAATGATCTAATAGGGTAATCAAGCATTATACTAAAATATGACGAGAATGGAGGCATACCATTGCATGTTGGAATACTATTAAAGATAAAATAATATTAATATGGATATTGAATGAGTAAGAAAATAAGAAAATTTACACAAAAATAAAATATAAATGTGTAGAGAAAATTTATACCAATAGTCTATGATAGTATTAATGGAAATAAGTGTCATGACATGAACATGTTCATGTTGTTTTAAATTTAGGGTCTTTATAAGCACTTGCTATCATTTTTTTATTAACAATTTCTCTCATTGATACAAATATTATATAAAAAAATAAATTTTACCTATGTGAAAGATTATCTTTATTGTTCACTTGTGTAATCTTAGATGCTTCCTATTGTGTCAATCTCTTTACTAGGATGACATAATCCCTAGTGTCTAGAGGCATCTCATCAATATCTCAAAGAGGACCTAAACATAGTTTTTGGAACATGGTGCATGTTTGGGGGACACAAATGTGCCCCAAACTAGATATTCCATTAATATAAATAGACCACTAGAGTATCTCTAATAGTAGACTACTCCATTTCTTAAACATGGTTAAAAAAGTATTGTGTCAAAGACCACATTGATGAGATGCTTTGGTATATAACATTAATGTCAACCCTCTATATAGATCAGCTCTAGGAAAATTCACTGCCAACAATTCATTGCCATTACAAATTCATCTTGTGGAAAATTCATCACAATGGATAATTCATCGCATATACAATTAGAAAATTTGATTTATGATAATAAAAATGAAAATATTTTTCAATATATTTTATTTTATTCTACTAAACCAATTATACAACAATATCAGTAATCTCTATTATTAATGTAGTGGAAATTATTCTTTTACAAAAAAATCTCAAGGTCTTGAAAATATATATTAAAAATTGTTAATGCGATGAATTATCTATGGTAGTGAATTGTTGGTGGTGAATTTTCCATGAGATGAATTTGTCATGGTGGTGAATTGTTTGCACTGAATTTTTCTGAAGCCATAAAGATCATACTAGTACATATCTATTTTAGAGAATCTTTTGACCTACTCCCTAAACATCTAAAATAAAAATAATCTACATATGTCCCTATGATAAAATTCACTTATAATCTATGAAAAAAGGTATACTAAGATTATTGTTGGATGATCTATTGAAAATTATCTACCTTTATCACAATGGATTGATATATGGACAACTTTATTAAAATTTTGGTTTGTTAGGATTGATAATTAATATGGTAATTAGGTGTGCAAAAGGTTAGGCCAACTATACTTTTGTATTGTTTGTCTTTCATACCATCATATGAGAAACAACTAGCATACTTGTTCCTCTTAAACTCATGTCACTGGTGGAATGCATCATACTACCAACTCAGAGTTTGAATTTGGCTTAAAAAATATTACAAAGTGGAAGCTCTTGGGAAAGAAAATATTACCTTATTTTATTAATTATGTTTATTATTTTAAATGCTTAGTGGATGTTTTGGAAGAAGGTTGGTCCACCATAAAATCTATTATTAAATTAATGTATAAATTTTTAAAATTTATAATTAAACCAATTAAATTTAAATAAATTAAGTTAAAGTTAAACTAAAATAAATTTAAACTAAATATTGTTTAAAGACTAAAAAAAATTCAAATTACATTTTCGATAAAAAAATAGACTTCTTTATTTAATTTAAACTAGTTATAAATTTTAAAAAATATTATGACATTTAAAAGAAAACACATTTTAAATATTCATATGTTAAATCAAGAAAATGTTTTGACTTTAATTTTTCTTGCATACAAAGCCTATGATTTGTTATAATGTTCTTTTGCAAATTCAAGTGCAAGCTATTAAGGTTGCACTAGAAGTTGTCCATTTACAAACTCTTAACGAACATTAGGTTAATGCTCCTTTTACTATTGCACATGTGCCACCTCCCCCTTCTCACAATGTTTGTTTCTTCCCTAAGAGCATAGATGTGGCCACAATCACAACAATTGTACTAGATATAATTCTCATGGTTCACATGACTCTTCTTAACATAGAGAGCATGAATGTTCGTAGTAGGCACACATGTTTTATGTTACTTCTCAACCACATGATAGTGGCGTCTGATTGGCTAGACAATGGAAAGGTCCTTTGACGGAGTTTGGTTCTCTCTCCTCTAAAAAATAGTATTAAGCCTAATGAGAAACAAGATAAAAAAGGAACCATTACAAGATGGGATGTAATTTAAGATGAATGGGACTTCCCAGATGACTAGAATAAACCTTCTTTTCATGATCCACCACCTCCTTCCACTAATTCACTAACTCTTTACTCAATGATTTAACTACAATTATATATTTTACATTATTCTACTTATAACTTCACCTTACCTCAACTTTTCAAAATATAAGAAAATGTACTATATATTTTCTAAAATAATATAATAGACACTTACTCATCCCAAACAAATAAAAAATTTGAAGAGGTCTTTAATTATGTTCCCATGTTTGATGGCATTCTAAAGACAACGACAAAAATCAGATTAAAAAAACATTTTTTTCAAAGTCAAGAGCCCAAAGCACATTGTTGGTCTCACATATGGGAACGTTATGGAAAGTATCTTTAATTCTACTACTATATACCTCTATGGTTTATCTATAGTATTATTATTAATAATCTAAAATAATTTATTATTATTAATAATCTCAAATATTATTGGAGGCCTTTATACCTTATCACTAATAATTGGGTGTATGAGTGATATTTATTATCTCATGTGAGTAGTCACCATCAATACCAATCAATTACACACGTAACACATGGCACTCAAACATTTTTATTCATTGTTTATCACATGCTCTGTCATCATGGTATGTTTGAATTTAGTGGGCCATATTAGTCTAAACTTGTACTCAAGCTTTTTGTACTAAACTTTTTTTTAATAAACCTTTATTGTAAGGTTCATAAAATTTGAATTATTTTTTGAATTCTTATATAACATTATAAAGGGGTTTCTATTCTTTTACTCCTAATAATTAGCGGTTCAAAGTTGTCGAGGACAATTTTTTGCTTATAATGATTCCTCCTTTAATTTAATTATGAATGGTTGAATGCCAATAATTCAATTCCAACGGGAAGGAATGGGAGATTATGATAGAAGCATCTAATTAGAAGAGTGTTTAAATATAAAGGGAAAATAATGATGATGTATTTACAAGATTTTAGAAGCAAATTATAATATTCTTTTATATTTTAGGGCAGGTCTTTATGCAATTTGTTAGTTTATTTTGGCTAGCAGGTACTGTTCAACTTATTTAGGAATTATTTGTGGAACTGGAGGCCTCATGAGTATTTAATCTTTTTGCTTATTTTTTAGCAATCATCTTAAATTTATATTTATAGTAATAATAATAATTTGTGCAATAAAAATTGAAAAAAAAATCAGAAACAAATATTAAAAAAGAGGGAAAGAAATTTGTGGACCCACATGACATTTTTGATAATATCTAATTGTTGCTTATTTCAAAACCCTCTTTTTTTTCATAGCTTATTTTCAATTCCTAAATAATAGGCGCTCCATTAAAATAGGGAAAGATTCCAAAATATCCTTTAAGCAGTCACATGGGGACATGGGGTTAGTTTTAAAGTTGTACATTCTTTTTTATTTTAATTTAGATTAGTTAAATAAAATATTTATAAATTAGTATAAATTAAAGATTTGATTAATTAAATGTATTTGTGGGAATGTATTTTTGATTAAAGATTAAAATATTATGTAATAAAAGAATGGATGATTTCTAATGTTGTGTTAAATTTTGAATTATATCTTATTGGATATACTATCTCTTTTTTAGTGTAATTATTTGGATTATGTTGAATTTATGCTCTATTTGAGATCAAGTCCATAATTTAGGGATCTTTCCACATTTAGATTTTTCTTTTGTGCATGGACTTGATCCTTTTGAGTGTGTACCTCTTTATGTAGCTTATCTTATTACTCTTTTTTTCTTTTCTCTTTATTCTAATCTAAAGATGGAAATATTTGGATAAACCTTTAGAGGAATGTTGTTATGTTGTTAAGGGACATGTTCTTGTAGGCCAGCCTCTAAATGTAATAAAAGTACACAATTTAAGGCAACAAATCATAGTCATAAAAATTGTTCCTAGAATGAATTTGTGAATCCAAATTTCCTTTAGTGAACTAATTCCAAATGCTCTGGTCTTTAGGATGAGAGAGGATGAGCAGATACAAAATGGATGCAAATGAGTTTCATGAAACATAAACATATAACATCAAATCATGTAAACATATGTTTAGTAATTTTAAAATTGTAGCGGTTAAGTCTATGAATAAGGGGTTGACACCATATCCACAAAGAAATGACAAAAAACATTGAAACAATAATATCAAGATGAGTAATGGATGTACTAGGATAGTTGCACAAACAAAGATAATTAATGTATGGTCTAGGTGATTGTATTAAAATGTGTTCATGTATGGATAAGGTGTGGATAAACCATGAGCAATTTGAGCCAAACATAATTCGATCCAAGAGCCCCCACCAATACTCTACCAAATCCACCTCCACCATCACATGAATATCAAGAAGAAGGGTTTCAAGTGGAGGATGTCACAAATAATTACAAAGATATGCCCCATGATGAGTTTCTTGAATTGGTACAAAATCTAGACACTCATAGACTTGTCAACATGGTCATGAAACTAAATCCCACCCAATAGTTGTTGGCATTGGCAAAAGAAGGGGCTAAAATCCCTTCTGATTTTGATGTAAGAACCATTACTAAAAAACCTTTGGGGAACATCTCGTAAACATCATTCATACCCTCATTTCCAAGCATAGTCCAACCCATTTCCCAACCATCATCATCTCACACACCGAGTCAACCCATGACCACCAAAGGGAGCTCACTAATCCAAGCCCTTCAAGGGAACCCACTTGTTAACAATCAAAGCTTGGAGGCCAACACAGTCTAGGGTATGCCAAACACCATCCCACAAGAGCCTCAACAACCATATGTGCCACTTGTTTTCCATGTCACAAACAATTCATCCACTTTTCATGCCACCCCGACCTTTGCCCTTGATACACAAGGTTACACTCCCAATATTTCACAAGGAAAAGTAGATTTATTAGAACAAGTGGGAACCTTTGATGCTCCATCTTCACTCCTACATGGAAAGACATCACAAACATATCCACTCATTCTCGTCATAACTCCATCACCTACCTTAATCTAAGGTTTAAAACAAATCGCTTCATCAAGTACCTTGCTTCTAAATCAAACCAACCTATCAAATATAAATCAAGCCAATTCAGTAATCATAAATCCAAAAATTCCAATGATATTGCAACACCAAGCTGCCTCATCCCAACCATTGATCACATCATTAACAACAACCCAAGTATCGAAAGGTCAAGCCTCTCAATTCTTAGGCATGCCAAATACAATTCCAAATCCACCATCTATCACTCAATCCCTTGCCATCACACAACAACCACCACAAAAACCTCTCAACATATCATTACAAGAAAATATTCCATCCCCACCTCAAAACCCCAACACAACAAATTAGTATAGCATCATGTTGCAAGCAGTACAAGAAGCATACCAAAAGGCATTGCAACAATTTCAAACGTAGTAAGCACAACAAGTAGCCCAAGATCAAGCTCAAACTCAAGCTTAGGCTCAAGCACAAGCACAAGCGCAAGTGAAAGTGCAAGTGTAAACCTTGCTACAACAACAACAAATACAGGCGCAACAAGCGTAAGCTCAAGCCTTGCAACAATAGCAATCACAACAAGTGGTGCAACATGCACAAGCACAAGCACAATACTAAGCCCAACAACAAGTGCAAGCACAATATTTACAAAAACAAGCCTATCAACAATCTCTACTACAAAATCATGCACAACAACAAGTGTTGATAGCACAACAATAGGCTCAACAGTAGGCACTAGTAGCACAACAACAACAAGAAGATCAACAATAAACATTGTTGGCACACAATAGCTAGCGTACCAACAAGCATTGTTGGTGCAACAAAAAAATCAACAAACCTACATGAATGCACAACCAAATTCCTCAAGCCTTAACACACAAGGAACATTTGCCACCCCATCACTCACACAACAAACCATACCACCCAAAAACACATGCATTCCACCACCCAATCCCCAAAATGATCTTTCCATATACGTCAAATTTCTCTCATAGAAAATACAATACATCCAATCTAGAAAGATGAAGAAATCAATTGCACAATGAGATTTGTGCCCCTATCCTTTTGATAGGAATATTTCCATGGTCCCATTCCCACCAAGATTCAAAATACAAAATTTCAATAAATAAAAAGGAAAAGGAAATTGTGAGGACCATATTAGAGAATTTCATGTACATTGCATGAAAGTGGCATATGACAATTGCTATCTAATGTGACTCTTCCCCCAAATTTTGGTTGGTCCCACCATTGAATGGTTCACCCGCTTACCTCCTCGAATCAAAAAGTTCCAAGAAGTCGTAGACTTATTTATAGAAAAATATTCATTTAATCTAGACATGGATGTAAGCTTGGAGGAGCTATCCGGCCTTAAGCAAGCCAGGGGAGAGACATTTGTAGCCTTCTTATAATGATGGAGGTCTAGAGAGAGAAAAAGAAAATGGTCCATGCTAGAGGAGCAACAAAATGGAACCATCATTTCAAATCTTGAGGGGAGTTGTCCTTCCAACTGAAAATGCAATGCATCACAACATATGACCAAATAATCCCCAAGGATATCAACATTGAAAGAGCCCTCACAACATAAGAGTGCACACTTGTGTACCAAGACAATAAACCATCGACTAGCTACAATGACAAACCTCGTACTTGGGCTAAAAATAAAAATGTTACCAATGATGGTGTTGTTGATGCCAAAGTTCTTATTATCACTCCAAGGAAAAACATGAAACAAAAAAAATACTCACAACATAACAATCATCAACCACAATTTAACACACGATAACCCATTTATCAAAACACCCCATAAACAAAACCATCACAACAACAACCAAATAATCAAACAATAAAAAATGTGAACACTCAAGGAGGACCACCCCCAAGGAACAAATATCCTCCAAAAAGAAAGTATACACCATTGGGGAACCCATTGAGTCCATCCTACAACAGCTAGTGCAAGAAAACATCATCACACTCCCCGTTTATGAAGTTACCAAGAGCCTCAAGTTAAACCACCCTGGTATAACAAGAAGCACCTTTGCGATTTTCACAAGATCAAGGGACACACAACAACTAGCTGCATGAGGCTCAAAAATATTATCCAGGACCTCATCGATGATAAGACTATAACCATCGACCACTAGTAGGAAACCGAGATCTCAAGATATACATGAATTTGATGCTAGATCACAACAAAGGGAATAACAATGGCAAAGGAAATAATTATACCAATGTAAACCATGTCTATAACCATGTTTTAGCATCATTGGATGAGTTTGTAATGGTCATAAACATCAAAGGGCCTAGAGCAGAGTGTAGAGTTACCACACATAGTGGCAAGATCTATATCCTAGGACCATCTCCACCACCTAGGGCACCACTCGCCAATCTGAAATATAACCCTAGTGGCTATAGAATCTTGGAAAATTTGAAGAAGAACCTTGCCCAAATTTCCATCATGGAGTTGCTTAAAATATCTCCTACACATAGAGATATTTTAGAAAAGTCCTTGCCTGCATCCTCTGTTCCCACAGACATTGATGTAGACCAATTTCAAGCTATGTTTGGACACATCACTATGCCACATCTTCTTACATTTTCTGAGCATGACCTCCCAACACAACTATCTCATAACTGCACACTCCATCTTGAAGTCTTATTCCACAAGAACAAAGTCAAAAGAGTCTTGGTGGATGGGGGTGCAGGCTTAAATATTTGTACCTTGCAGCTAATAAAGAATCTAGGGTTCTTAGAGTATTTATGAGAAAGGTAAAGGTATCACCATCAGGGCCTATGATGATCAAGAATGGGTGTCCCAAGGCACCATCCAACTCCCCATTCAAGTGGGGTTGGCCATCATGGAAACCACTTGCCATGTCCTTGACCTTGAGCTTCCATATAATATTCTCCTAGGGCATCCATGGATCCATGGGATTGAAGCCGTCACATCTACTTTTCATCAATATGTAAAATTCCCATATCAAAATCAAGAAGTTACAATCCATGACAACCCTAAACCCTTCTATTACTGCAAGAATTTGGAAGCCAAATATTACAAGATCCCACAAGTACTTAAGAATGGTGAAGGACCATCATCCTCCTCATCCTTTGTTGACCCATCCACCTTGGCCTCCACTTTTGATACAAAGATACCCATCATCCAGAACATCATGGATATCAAAGCTATAATAAGAGACAATGGCTGTAGGGACTATAACTTGAAGAAGGGTGCATATTTGTTGGGAGAGTTACCTCAATCTCCTAAATCTCATGGAATATCGCAACCGAGTGATGGAACATCCAAAACATTTAGAGCATCTCCCACCACTTTCAAAAAATGGGGGGATTTGAGCAAAGAGGTCATAGATAAGAAGATATATCAGGCCTTGTATATCAAGATAATATACCTACACCTGTTCTTCCAATGGAGGAGGAAAACAAAGTTCTATAGCTAATGTTTGGATGGGGCTACAATAAAAATGAAAAGCTAGTGAAAAATGACAATGGCTTGTTAGAACCCCTTATTCTTGAGAAGCATCCAAAGAATCTTGGTCTTGGGTGTGCTCCTATTAAGGTGAACATTCTTGGCAAGCTTGCTCCTGTTAAGATAGTCAAAGCTTCCTTGTTAGTACCCATATCGCTTAGTAGTCCCTTCGAAGATCCTATCTCTAACCTACCTATGCTATTTGAGAATTCCTCTCTTTTCATGATAACCACCATGTCATTTGAGTGAAGTAACCAAGTCACTGAGCTAAATACTCATCTACCCCCAACTCATTGACTATGACCAATGAGGATCACTAATCTTAGATTCATTCAAAAATGATGAGGCTCTCTCAAAATTCATGGGTCTAAGGGATAGTATACCATATGGAGATCACAAATTAGGGTTTGACATTGAGTTGAATACACATGCATGCTATGGGGAAATGATTGAATCTCTTAGTCATAAAATTTAAAATCTAAGAGTAACATCTCGATCCTTAAGTGAAAACCACATTGTGGCACTTTTTGATCCCAAAATAGTAAAAACAAAGGACATATCCAATGGTGAAAACCTCTTCAAGGCACCAAATGGTGAGGGATTCCATCTTCCCCTTAATGCTATTCATAAAGAAAAATCAGCAGTCCTAGCAGAGAAGTGCAACCCAATAAATGT
Source organism: Sequoia sempervirens (assembly GCA_007258455.2). NCBI lineage: Eukaryota > Viridiplantae > Streptophyta > Pinopsida > Cupressales > Cupressaceae > Sequoia > Sequoia sempervirens. Next base: position 738,940,642 of record VDFB02193867.1, read on the forward strand.
AGGAACTGAAGAGGCACCACAAATCACCTTCTATGTAGAGTCACTTTTGACTGAGCAAGAAAACCTAGCAGCATTTATAAAAGAAAGTAAAGTGAACTTTGCATGGAAATACACTGACATGCCAAGCCTTGATCTTGAAGTGGTGGTCCATCATTTAGCAGTGTATCCTAAGGAAAAACCTGTGAGACAAAAATTGAGGAAGATGCATCTGCAAATCACCTTATTGGTCAAAATGGAGCTACAAAAACTTCTTGACACAAGATTCATCTGACCCATCAATTATCTAGAATGGGTTTCCAACCTTGTCCCAGTTTACAAGCCCATTGGGGGCATCGAAATGTACACCGATTACAAAGACTTGAATAAAGCATGTCCTAAGGACAATTCTCCTCTCCCCAACATAGATATGATTATGGATTTGATTGTAGGGCATGAAATGCTATCATTAATGGATGAATTTTTATGATACAACCAAATCATGATTGCAAAGGATGACCAACATAAAAAAACCTTCACATGTCCATGGGGCAGCTACTATTGGAATATGTTGCCATTTGGGCTAAAGAACATTGGAGCCATATCAAAGAGCTACAACCTTGATCTTTCGTGACATGATCCACAAGACTATAGAGGACAATGTGGATGACATATTATCCAAATAAAGTAAACGTCAAGACCATATATCAATATTGGGTCCAATCTTTGATAGGATCAAAGAGTATAAGGTACGACTAAATCCCAAGAAATGTGTCTTTGGTGTAACTTCAAGAAAGCTCTTGGGATATATTATGTCAATGAGAGGAATCGAGATAGATCCAACAAAAGTCAACACAATATTAGACATGGAGGCACCATAGACACTAAAATAGATGTGAGGCTTGCAAGGAAAGCTCCAATTCATCAGGAGATTCATAGCGCAACTCAAATAAAACTATCCCCTATTCCTACCTGTTACACAAGGGGATAACCTACAAGTGGGATGAGAAATGCAATATTGCATTTAACCAAATCAAGGAATATTTACTAACACCACCTATACTCATGCCACCAATCCCAAACAAACCATTGATCCTCTACATTTCAGCTACAATAGCAGCTCTTGGTGCTCTTTCGGCTCAACATGATGAAACAGGGAAAGAGAGGGCCATATAATACATCAATAGAACCTTAGTGGGACATGAGCTAAACTACACTTTCATGGAGAAGGCTTGCCTCACTGTTGTGTTTGCATCACAAAAATTTAGGCACTATATGCTAGCACATTAGATTAAGCTCATCTCCAAGATCGATCCCCTCAAATATTTCTTATCCAAAGCAAATCTCACAAGATAGATGGCCAAGTGGGTGATGATATTGACAGAGTATGACATTGAGTATGTGGAATGGAGAGCCATCAAAGGACAAGTAATTGTAGATTAATTTGTTGAAGCTCCCATATATGTAGAAAACCTACTAGTATCAGAGTTTCCAAATGAGTCAATCTTCCTCCTAAATGGAGCAAACCATTGGAAAGTGTACTTTGACAGTTCCTACATGTAGCATGGGTCAAGAGCAGGTATCCTTTTCATCACACCACAAGGGGATTGTATCCAAAAGTCATATCAATTTTCTTTCCACTGTATCAATAACATTACAGAATACGAGGCTCTTGTCATAGGACTTCGAATAGCAGTATAGTGGTAGATCTTGGCATTGAAAGTCTATGGGGATTCATAGTTTATTATCAATCAAGTCAATGATGAATATCAAACCAAGGATGACAAGCTAACCCCATATAAATGGTTAGTAGAGGATCTCAAGGAGTTCATCAAAATAACATTTGAGTAGATACCAAGAGTGAATAATATAGAAAAAAAATGTTATTACGATGATTGGATCAGTATTGGATATCCTGAAAAACTTCCATAAACATGAATTCCTTTTTGAGCATCCTCTTGTACCAAATTTCAAGGTACCATAATATGAGCTTGTGTGTGAAATAATTAGTCCCAGTAATCCCTGGTACTATGAAATATTTACCTACTTAAAAAAAGGAATCCTCCCCAATGACAGCACCCTAAACCTCAAAAAGACCTTTTTTAAAAATTCATCCTGCTTCATCATCCTAGGAGAAACCCTTTACCATAGGATTATTGAGGGGATACTATAATGGTGACTTAACCTCGAGGAAGATTTGACTATCTTAATAGAGGTACACGATGGAATTTGTGGTTCACACTCAAGTGGTACGACCTTGGACAAGAAACTACTGAGGATGGGGTATAATTGGCCTACTATGGAAGGAGAATCTCACACCTATGTTAGGAAATGTATGTAATACCAATAGAATGGGGATCTCATCCATGTATTGGCTTAGGAGCTCTAGCCAATTATAACACTTTGACATTTTTCGTAATGGGGACTCAACCTCATAGGGAAACTAAAACCTACCTCATCCAATAGCCACAAGTTCATCATTACCGCCATGGATTACTTTAGAAAGTGGGAGAGTCCATCCCTATGACCTATATCACAGGAAAGAAGATCTTTAAATTCATCCTAAATTACCTCATCTACCACTATGGTGCTCCCCAAGCCCTTATCTTAGATAATGGGTCACCTTTAAAAAATAAAGATGTCCATGAGCTATGCCAAATATTTAACATCCAACATTAGTTCTCCACACCTTATTACCCCCAAGGTAATGGCCAAGCCAAGGCTTCTAATAAAACCATTTTGAAAATCCTAAAGAAAATGATCAATGAAACTAGTCGTGACTGGAATCTACAATTAAACCCTACCTTATGGGCAACCAAACCAGTATCCACATGCCTATAGGTGCCACACCCTATTCTCTGGTGTATGGGTTTGAGACTATACTACCTATTGAGGTCAAGCTCCCATCCCTGAGAATATCCTTACAAAATCTTATTACTGATGAGGAATACAAAGTGTCATGGTTGAATGAGCTAGAGTTGTTGGATGAACATCATCGAGATGCGTTGAATCACCTACAGGTTTATCAGAATCACCTAAAGAGAACCTTTAACAAAAGAATCAAGAGTTAGTCCTTCCAAGTCAGAGAGCTCACACTGAAAGAAAATCAGAAGAATGTACCAAATCCAGAAAAAAAGGTAAGTTTGAACCTAATTGGTTGGGACCCTTCATCATCATGACAAGTTACAAATCAGGAGCCGATCAGTTATCTACACCAAAAGGTGAAACTTTGTAGGAGCCCATCAATAGCTCCCATTTGGAAAAAAATTATGCCTAAGCTCGGAAGGTATAAATCCAAAAATACAAAAAAATCAAAAAATGATAAAATCCAAAAAAATAGAAAAAAGGATTGAAAACAGTAAAAAAAATTATCCTCTAGTGAAAACCACTTCGGTGGCGCTTTGGGAAAGTACCTTAGTGAAAACTTGGAAATTAGGCACCTTGTGTAAATAAGCACTTTCCATCTACTATTAATTCTTTGGTTGGTTTTGCATCACCTTCCATCGCATTTATCCTTCACCCATCATTCTTACCGTCACCAATCTGTGTCCACATCATAGCTTGATCTTGTGTCAATATCATGTTCCCCTTTAGTACTACTACTTGGCACATTCCTCAGGTCAATTTTTCCTGCCTATATCAAGGTAGTCTATTGCATGATGTTGGGGGAACTATTTATCTGTGCATCAGATCTAATTCATGTATATCCTAAAAATCTTTCAAAACATCAAAAAATCCAAAAACATTCATAAAATCAGAAAATCCAAAAACATCCAAAACATATCAAAATCCAAAAATAGGTCAAAAATTGAAAAATTCAAAAACCTAGTCATCATGTCAAACTACATTATCTATGAGATTGAACATAGGCAAGGATAATATTTGATCATCCCTCGAGACATTAAGGTATGTCCTTTAGGTGTCCATCATAATAAATTGGAAGCCCAATTGTTCATATCTCGTCAATAAATGAGTCTATTTCGATCGAACTATGCGGTTTGTGCATGTATAACTTAGGCAAGGATAATCTTTGATAAGCCCCTGAGACCCATAGAATAGTATTTTAGTGATGCAGATATGGGGATGACATCAACCATCTTGTATCTTGATTTCTCACTTTGATCTTCAATGATCTTCAAAAACACAAAATGTCTCTTTAAGGAACCTTGTCAGCCAATAGCTCAAATGCACCCTCAATGTTTCCAAAGTTTTCCAAGACACTAAGAGGCATCTAACAAGATTAATTTCTCCATCAAAACAAGGCTAACTCACTCTCAAAGCCTGAAGTGCTTTTGTCTGTACTTTCACCAATCTGGCTTCTTCAAACCTAGTAGTTTTCCAAGACCTATTTTTGGATCCTTTCTCACAACCAACCACTCAAACCCACCAATGAATTGTACTTTCAGGGACTCATTATCCTAGAAAAAAACATACTTCAAACTCACCTTAGGGTTCTTCAGACCATCAATACTCAAATTGACTTTTTAGGTTGAAACGAGCTCCAATTAGCCCTATTTTGCAAAGGAGCCAATCTCCAAACTTCTCACAAAACCCAAATACCACCAAATAGTCCTCAAACTACCTACAAAACTCAATATTTTCCAACTTTTGGGTCTCCACTCGCTCTCTATGGCCCAATTTCACAATACCCTCACTTTTCCCAATTTGACCTAGGGCTTATTGAAAGTCTTATGTCCAGACCTTATAAAAACTCAAAACCACTTCAAACTCTCATTATTTTTCTTGTACATGCTTTAAACAACTTCATATTATGTTTCCCTCATGTTTGACACACACTTCCATTGTAAATCAACTTGTTTTCACTCTTTTTCACCCTTTTTCCAACTAGGGTTTCAAACTCTCTTAGACATTTGACCACTTCCAACCTCTAAAATATTCTAGACACCTCAATATACACATTATAACACTAGTTTCAGGGGATAATACCCATTTCTCATTCCCTATACACTTTTCACTCACTCCAACCTTGATTCAAAGGCCTAAAACTCAGTTTTCGAACATGGCAGTGTTATCAATCCTCGTTAATCTCTCTCTTCCACCACAAAGAACTCATACCTACGCCTACACTAATCTACACAGGCCCATTCCTCTGAGTTACCTATACATAAGGTGGAATGGCCTTTTCAAGACATATGGAACTTCAAACCTTTGTTCCCTTGTTTCAAACCTGTCAATAGTAATTCCTCTTCAAGTGGCTTAATTCATAATGAAAACACTCAAGAAGCAATCCAAAAAAAATTGAACACTGTCCTCTAATAGGTTCAAAACATTGCAAGACATAACCCTGCTGTACGGACAGTACACAGTCTAATAATAGAGGAAAACTTAGAAAATAACTGAAAAACAATGCTTTTTGATTGATTTTCTCCTTCAAAGTGCTTCAACAACCCTTGTTCGAGCCTTCAAGAGGTCTTATATATATTTTCAACTCAAAAAACAACCACGAAACACCTATAAATAACCACTAAACTACCTTGACCTACAAATTCCCAAATGTTGCATTTTGACAAATTTGCTTGACAACAATTACATCTTTTTGCAACCTTTTGCATTTTAACCCAAATGACACTAAAAACCCCAATTACATAAATGATGGTCTTATTAGACCTTATTTAACTTGAAAAGACTCAATTTACCCCAAATCCCTAGACATTCTTATTAACCAACCTTCAAATGATGAATTTTGCAAATATATGCTTTAGGTGTTCCTGCACCATTCACCCCACCATAAGATTTCTTCCAAGTCCCTTGGAAGCCTTCATGCTTTGAACCTGCAACACCTTCTTGATCTTCAACCTTTGATGCTCCCACTTCTCCTTGTAACTACTTCATTTTGACCTTTGGTTTTTATTTGTGCATGCTTATTAGCTCCTCCCATCCTAATTTCTCATCTTGAATCTGCATCACTATGCTTTGATTCACTTTGATCAGCTTCATCCAACTACTCTCACTTTGTTCATCATGCTTATTCACTACCAAACAACCTACACCTTGTGCTTCTCCTTTCATCTTGACTCTTGGCTTGATTCTCATCAGCATAACCATCAAAACAAGGAAGTAACACATGACACTCTTCCTTCTCTATCTTTTAACTCTTCTTTTCACACTCTTCCTCATGTTCTCTATGCTTAGAACCATTATCATGAAAATATACAACTGCCCCAAAACTGGTCTTATCTTCCAAGGAGAATTTTTTGTCCAAACCTCAACAACATCATGCTTCTCCACTTCTTTCAAAGACTTCACAAATTCTTCTTCTTTAGCCTTCACCTGTCCAATCACTAACAACTCTTCCTCTCTAGTATCTTTCAACATGGAGACTTTCCTCAACCTCTTTACTTCCTTTTCTTCACCTCTCATGGTGACTTCAACTCCCTCATCCTCTATACAATCTTTCACAAAATCACTCACTGCCATTTTCCATTCTCTTTGGCTCACTATCTTCTCTCTCAACTTGACTTGCTCTTCACTCTCTACCCTTACCATCTCTACATTCTCAGGTTCATCAACATTCAGAACTTGCATCAAACTTGTTGCTTTCCTTTCCTCTGTACTTTTTGACACACAATTCATTGTGTTTGCAGTACTTGACTTCCCATCACTTTCATCTACCTTCAAGGGACACAATACTGCCCCAATCATTATCTTCTCACCATTTTCAAGCCCTTCATGGCTTTCCACAATCTTCTCACCTTCCTTGACTATATCCAATCTCTCTTTCTCCATACTTTCAGTCTTCAAGATCTCTCTGACATCAAATCTTCCATCCTCTTTGCCAACACAACCTGCTGCAACTCATCTTCTCCATTATCAGTCTCTTGTTGCTTTTCATCTCTTTGTCCTTTCAGTGGACAATGTATCTTTTAATTACTAACCTTTCTAGGCCACACTTGCCTTTCCATTGGAAACTCTTTTTCTCTCATATCTCTTTCTCTTTGTAGGATCTTTGTTCTAGGTATTCCTTTCTCATAGTCCTTTGTATCGGCCTTGTACTTTGATGCCTTGACATCATTTGCTTGTTCCTCAACTCCTTTTGCCTTTGTTTGCCAAAAATTAGTCCCTTCCTTGTGTTCATATTGTTTTACCAACTTTTCTTGAACCTTGAAAATATTTTCACCGTTCATCTTCACTATCCCAGCTTTCTTTACCAATCTACCATCTTCTTTCCTTTTCAATGTAGCATCCTTGCCAATGCTTACTTCATCAACACTTGCTCTCTTCGTAGTAGCTACTTCTTCACCATTTTTTTCTTTTCTCATGTCTCCTTGCCTCTCTCCTACCCTACATTAATATTCTCTTTGTCCTACACTATTTCTTATCCTCTTCTATCAATGGAATCAAAGTGAAAGTAACACCATCTTTCTTTATCTTGTAACTATTTTATCTTCCATCATATAGAGAAAATTTATCATACATCCATGGCACTCCTAACAATAGATGGCACACACTCATAGGCACAACATCTCACAAAATTTTCTCTATATGCACCTATATGAAATTCAACCCAAGGTTGTTCCTTGATCAACAAAGCATGCTCTCCATCCACCCAAGAAATAGAATAGGGTGACTCATGAGGTATCCTTTCTAAGTGAAATTTGTCAAACATTTCTTGAGATACCAAATTTTATAAATTACCTAAATCAATCATCACAGTACATAACTTACCTTGGCTCTTGCAGTTGGTCTTGAATATTGCATTCCTTTGTGCTACTTCACCAATTTCTTTTGCCATGTTTACTTGACCTTCCATCTTCCAACCGTCCTTGTATGCGATCTTCAACAAACTATCTTCAAGAATCTACTTGCTGGGCTCTAATAAAATTTGATACAGAGGCAGGGATGACATCAACCATCTTGTATCCTGATTTCTCACTTTAATCTTGAATAATCTTCAAAAACACAAAATGTCTCTTTAAAGAACCTTGTCACCCAATGGCTCAAATGCACCCTAAATGTTTCCATCCTTTTCCAAGACTCTAAGAGGCATCTAACAAGATTAATTTATCCATCCAAACAAGAGTAACTCAGCCTCAAGTGCTTCTATTTGTACTTTCACCAATCTAACTTCTTCAAACCTAGTAGTTTTCCAAGACCTATTTTTGGATCCTTTCTCACAACCAACCACTCAAACCCACCAATGACTTGCACTTTGAGGGACTCATTATCCTGGAACAAAACATACTTCAAACTCACCTTAGGGTTCTTCAGACCATCAATACTCAAATTGACTTTTTAGGCTGAAACAAGTTCCAATTAGCCCTATTTTGCAAAGGAACCAATCTCCAAACTTGTCACAAAACCCAAATATAGTCCTCAAAATACCTACAAAACTCAAGGTTTTCCAACTTTTGGGTCTCCACTCACTCTCTATTGCTCAATTTCACAATACCCTCACTTTTCCCAATTTGACCTAGGGCTTATTGAAAGTCTTATATCTAGACCTTATACAAACTCAAAAACACTTAAACTCTCATTATTATTCTTGTACATGCTAAAAAAAACCTTCACATTATGCTTCCCTCATGTTTGACACACACTTCCTTTGTAAATCAACTCATTTTCACTCATTTTCACCCTTTTTCCAACTAGGTTTTCAACCTCTCTTACACATTTGACCACTTCCAACCTATCATACCTTCTAGACACCTCTATATACACATTATAACACTATTTTTAGGGCATACTACCCATTTCTCATTCCCTATACACTTTCCACTCACTCTAGCCTTGATTCAAAGGCCTAAAACTTAGTTTTGCAATAGGGCATCATTATCAATCCTCATTAATCTCTCTCTTCCAGCACAAAAAAACTCATACCTATAACTACACTAATCTACACAGGCCCATTCCTCTGAGTTACAACCTATACAGAAGGAGGAATGGCCTTTTCAACACATATGGAACTTCAAACCCTTTTGCCCCTGTTTCAGACCTGTCAACAATAATTCCCCTTCAAGTGAATTAATTCACAATGATAACACTCAAGAAGAAATCCAAAACAAAGCTAACACTATCCTCTAATAAGTTCAAAACATTTCAAGACATAACCTTGCTGTATGGACCTCTACACAGGCTACTAATAGAGGAAAACTCAAAAAATAACTGAAAAACAATGCTTTTTGATTGATTTTCTCCTTAAAAGTGCTTCAACAAGCCTTGTTCGAGCCTTCAGAGGCATTATATACATTTTAAACTAAAAAAAAAACCTTGAAATTCCTATAACTAACCATTAAACTACCTTGACCCTTCAAATTCCCAAATGTTGCAATTTGACAATTTTACTTGACAACAATTACATCTTTTTGCAACCTTTTGCATTTTAACCCAAATGACACTAAAACCCCCAATTACATAAATGATGGTCTTATTAGACCTTATTTAACATGAGAAGACTCAATTTACTCCAAATCCCTAGACCTTCTTATTAACCAACCTTCAAATGATGAATTTTGCAAATATATACTTTAGGTGCTCTTGCACCATTCACCCCATCATCAGATTTCTTCCAAGTCCCTTGGAAGCCTTCATGCTTTGAACCTGCAACACCTTCTTGATCTTCAACCTTTGATGCTCCCACTTGTCCTTGTAACTACTTCATTTTGACCTTTTGTTTTGATTTGTCCCTACTTATTAGCTCCTCCCTTCCTACTTTGTCATCTTGAATCTACATTGCTATGCTTTGATTCACTTTGATCAACTTCATACAACTATTCTCATTTTTTTCATCATGCTTATTCACTACCAAACAACCTACACCTTGTGCTTCTACTTTCATCTTGACTCTTGGCTTGATTCTCATCAGTATAACCATCAAAACAAGGAAGTAACTCATGACTCCCTTCCTTCTCTATCTTTTAACTCTTCTTTTCACACTCTTCCTTAGGTTCTCTATGCTTAGAACCATTCTCATGACACTATAAAACTACCCCACAACTGGTATTATCTTCCAAGGACAACTCTCTATCCAAACCTCAACAACATCATGCTTCTTCACTTCATTTGGAGACTTCACAAATTCTTCTTCTTTAGCCTTCACCTGTCCAATCACTAACAACTCTTCCTCTCTAGTCTCTTCCAACATGGAGACTTTCCTCAACCTCTTTACTTCCTTTTCTTCACCTCTCATGGTGACTTCAACTCCCTCATCCTCTATACGCTCTTTCACAAACTCACTCACTACCATTTTCCATTCTCTTTGGCTCAATATCTTTTCTCCCAACTTGACTTGCTCTTCACTCTCTACCTTTACCATCTCTACATTCTCAGGTTCATCAACCTTCAAAACTTGCATCAAACTTGCTGCTTTCCTATCCTCTGTACTTTTTGACACGCAATTCACTGTGTTTGCAGTACTTGACTTCCCATCACTTTCCTGTACCTTCAAGGGACACAATACTGCCCCAATCATGATCTTCTCACCATTTTCAAGCCCTTCATGGCTTTCCACAATCTTCTCACCTTCCTTGAATATATCCACTCTCTTCCTTCATACTTTTAGTCTTCAAGATCTCTTTGACATTAGATCTTCCATCCTCTTTGCCAACACACACCTACTGTAACTCATCTTCTCCATTATGAGTCTCTTGTTGATTTTCATCTCTTTGTACTTTCAGTGGACAATGTATCTTTTCATTACTGACCTTACTAGGCCACCCTTTCCTTTCCATTGGAAACTCTTTTTCTCTCATATCTCTTTCTCTTTGTAGGATCTTTGTTCCAGGTATTCCTTTCTCACAGTCCTTTGTATCAGCCCTATACTTTGATTCCTTGACATCATTTGCTTGTTCCTCAAATACTTTTGCCTTTGTTTTCCAAAACTCAGTCCCTTCCTTGTGTTCATCTTGTTTTACCAACTTGTTTTGAACCTTCAAAATATTTTCACCATTCATTTTCACTATCTTAGCCTTCTTTACCAATCCACCATCTTCTTTCCTTTTCAACATAGCATGCCTATCAATGCTTACTTCATCAACACTTGCCCTCTTTGTAGTAGCTACTTCACCATTTTTTCTTTTCTCATGTCTCCTTGCCTCTCTCATGCCCTGCATTAATATTCTCTTTGTTCTACACGATTTCTTATCCTCTTCTATCAAAGGAATCAAAGTGAAAGTAACCCTATCTTTCTTTATCTTGTAACTATTTTCTCTTCTATCAGATAGAGCAAATCTATCATACATCCATGGCACTCCTAACAATAGATGGCACACACTCATAGGCACATCACACAAAATTTTATCTCTATATGCACCTATATTAAATTCAACCCAAGTTTGTTCCTTGATCAACAAAGCATGCTCTCCATCCACCCAAGAAATAGAATAGGGTGACTCATGAGGTATCCTTTCTAATTGAAAATTTTCAACCATTTCTTGAGAGATCAAATTGTCTAAACTACCTAAATCAATCATCACAATACATACCTTACCTTGGCTCTTGTAGTTGGTCCCGAATATTGTATTCCTTTGTGCTGCTTCACCAATTTCTTTTGCCATGTTGACTTGACCTTCCATCTTGCTACCGTTCTTGTATGAAATCTTCAACAAATTATCTTCAAGAATCTACTTGCTTGGATCTGATACCATTTTATGTAGAGATAGGGATGACATCAACCATCTTGTATCCTAATTTCTCACTTTGATCTTCAATGATCTTCAAAAACACAAAATGTCTCTTTAAGGAACCTTGTCACCCAATGGCTCAAATGCACCCTCAATGTTTCCAACCTTTTCCAAGACACCAAGAGGAATCTAACAAGATTAATTTCTCCATCCAAACAAGGCTAACTCACTCTCAAAGCCTCAAGTGCTTTTTTTTCTACTTACACCAATCTGGCTTCTTCAAACCTAATAGTTCTTCAAGACCTATTTTTGGATCCTTTCTCACAGCCAACTCAAAAACACCAATGAATTTCACTTTTAGGGACTCATTATCCTAGACAAAAACATATTTCACTTTTAGGGACTCATTATCCTAGAGAGAAGCATACTTCAAACTCACGTTAGGGTTCTTCAAACCATCAATACTCAAATTGACTTTTTAGGCTGAAATGGGCTCCAATTAGCCCTATTTTGCAAAGGAACCAATCTCCAAACTTGTCACAAAACCTAAATACCACCAAAAATTCCTCAAACTACCTGAAAAACTTAGGATTTTCCAACTTTTGGGTTTCCACTTGCTCCCTATCACCCAATTTCACAATACCCTCACTTTTCCTAATTTGACCTAGGGCTTATTGAAAGTCTTATGTCCAAAACTTATAAAAACTTAAAACCACTTGAAATTCTCATTATTTTTCCTATACATGCTTTAAATAGCTTCAAATTATGCTTCCCTCATGTTTGACACACACTTCCTTTGTAAATAAGCTCATTTTTCACTCATTTTCACTCTTTTTCCAACTAGGGTTTCAACCTCTCTTACACATTTGACCACTTCTAACCTCTCAAATCTTCTAGAAACCTCTATATACACCTACTAACACTAGTTTCAGGGGATACTACCCATTTATCATTCCCTATACACTTTTCACTCACTCTAGCCTTGATTTAAAGGCCTAAAACTCAAATTTCCAATAGGGTAGTGTTATCAATCTTGATTAATCTCTCTATTCCACCACAAATAAATCATACCTACACCTAAACTAATCTACACAGGCCCATTCCACTGATTTATAGCCTATACAAAAGGAGGAATGGCCTTTTCAACACATATGGAACTTCAAACCCTTCTTCCCTTGTTTCGGACCTATCAATAGTAATTCCCCTTCAAGTGGCTTAATTCACAATGAAAAAAATTGAGAAGAAATGAAAAACAAAGCTAACACTATCCTCTAATAAGTTTAAAACATTTCAAGACATAACCCTACTATATAGACCCATACATAGGCTAATAACAGAGGAAAACTCATAAAATAACTGGAAAATAGTGCTTTTTGATTGATTTTCTCCTTCAAAGTGCTTCAACAACCCTTGTTCGAGCCATCAAGAGGCCTTGTCTATATTTTCAACTAAAAAAAAAACCATGAAATTCCTATAACTAACCATTAAACTACCTTGACCCTTCAAATTCCCAAATGTTGCAATTTGACAATTTTGCTTGACAACAATTACATCTTTTTGCAACCTTTTGCATTTTAACCCAAATGACACTAAAAACCCTAATTACAAAAATGATGGTCTTATTAGACCTTATTTAACATGAAAAGACTCATTTTACCCCAAATCACTAGACCTTCCTATTATCCAACCTTCAAATGATGAATTTTGCAAATATATGCTTTAGGTGCTCCCACACCATTTAGGTTAGGTTCTTTGTCAAAATCTCAGAAAACACAAAAACATTGGAAAATATGAAAATTAAAACATTTGTAAAACATCTCAAAAATCCCAAAACAACCTCAAAATATTTCAAAAAAGAAAAAAATTCACTTGTCCCATTTCACATTCACTTGCAATAAACGTCCATTCACAATAAATTGATCGTCATCTTCAAACTGTGGTAGAGCAAGTGGAAACAAGTATGGAAAATTCATAAAGAGTAAACCTAAACATTAGGGTATTAAGTCTAGGTCAATAGGTAAACAAGTTGGTCAACTCATGATATCAATAGCCCATCATCTTGTTAATCTCAAGACCATTTGATAAATCATGTCCTAGGATACAACTTTTGTACAATGGACATCAACATCAGGAATCACTTTAGTTTTAGTCTCGTCTAGAGGTATGAAGAACATTAGCTTGTTTGTTTACTTGATCTTTTCTTATGATTTATCTTATTTGCACCCATTCTAATGACCTCTCGATGATGTCTATCAAAAAATGATTTAGAGAGAAATGGATGGGGCATTGATCATTATATTTCATTTGTTGTGCTTGTTGGATATTCTTGTAATATAACCTTGGTGAATACTTGCTTTGTTAGGTATGTATGGAGGGAGTTTTGGATATATTTTTTACTATTACATTAGAAGGTTTTTCCTTTCTGTGTTTTGGTATGAGGTGTTTTAGGTGTCTAAAGTACATCTTAGCAAGGTTTCATATGTCAGGTGTGAACAAGGGTACTCTTATCTGTTTGCTGGGTCAAAGTCCATCACACTAGATACCACGCCATCCTAGTTGTCTATACCTTGATGCACTATATCTATGTGTGTTATCAAAGATAAGGAAAGTTGTGCCATTTTTACCTGATCTCTTGATAAGAAAATAATCACCAGTCATCATCATATCTAATAAAGTCTTGATGACTCATGGACTTGTCAGAATTCTACGTCTTCTTGGAATCAAGGGTTGACCCCTCTTATTCTTCTATCTTCTTGTCATGCTAACATGGTACCATGCCATTCAATAAAAATACAAATGCATCCATCTTGCATCCACAAAATGTTAGAATATACATATTCTTCATAATCATGACATATCATCATAATAGGAACCATAAGCCATACATTACATCATCATATAAGTTTTTTAGAATAATATAGATTTATATATTCTAAGCATCTTAATCCATCTCATTTACATTTTCATAATCTAGATCTGTTAGTCTAAGCATCTCATAACATAATCATCCATCACATTTATATCATACACATATACACATAAAACTACATCCATATATACATCTTGCATCATCATGGTTTGTCACATAGGAAAGTTAATGAAAAGGGAAAAAATAAAACCATAGATCACATTTGCATCTATTTCATACATCCATAACATTACATACATCATATCATGAAGCATAAAAAATCACCGCATAATCATAAATCGTATATACATATATATATCCATCGCATATCATATACATCCATACATCGACCATAAAGTATGAAATAAAGAAACATCAAATCATCTAATGCCACATTGAAGCCATCTCATATATATCAAAAAATCGAATGTCATGGCACAAATCAGGATTAGTGTGTCATATCACCAAAAATAATATACAAGAGGATAATAAAAACTCAGCCAATGAATGTATATACATCAATAATTAGGCTGTACATCCAAAAAGTGTCTAAATAAGTACTAACTATCTAGATCTATCCTTATCTCCAAGACTCTGTCGCTCACCACAATGAGAATCTAATAGCTTCCTATTGACGAAAGGGCCTCCCCGAGACCCACTCAATGCTACCTTGCTCATATGCAAAAAATACAGTTGTCTATGCTTCTTGGGGTACTCTCAATAATAGCACATCTTGTAATAGGTTGCCTCTTGCATGGCTAACCCATACATATGTAATAGGACCATGGCCTGTCCCTATGCCTACTGCGCTAGCCTCTAGCTATTGTTAGTGTCCTATCTCATGTACCAAGGCAAGATCAAAATTATGTCATAGCTAACACTCATGATTAATCTCACCCTTGGCAGTCTGTATATATTGCCTAGTGTGGTCCCTCTCCTAGGTGACTGCCTATAATTGCAATGTAGCCTACTATAGCTAGGTAGTCAGTTGTTGAATGTACATTGTTAAAGCCACAATCTGTGCATCACACAGATCAGGACCTAGTGGATGGCCCCTATGATGGCTACTATGGTAGTCTCTAATCTGCTGAATGTATCATTGGAACCTCCCAATCCTACCTCTGTTGTTGGTCGAGAACCTTCCCATCCCGCCCATCTTGACCATCATACTGACCTATCTGAGGACCTCTCTATCATCTTCTACCTACTATTGGAACAATTGGCAATGTAAGTCGAATCAGGGCATGGGCTTGCAAATATTCATCGTAAGCCTATGTGGTCCCAACATCCTGTGGCCCATCAAAGTATACCCCTGGCTATGCCACCAGTTGCCTAAACTCATCTATGGAAACCTAGGGGGAATCCACTATCCCCAGGAAGTCTCTCGAGATCTCCTAGAAAATAATGTTGTGTAACCCTGCTGAGGTGCATCTTGCTCCCCTCCAAACTAGCGAGCTACCCTATCTAGGAGGTAGAACTCAATAATTAGGTGCTCTCACCCCTACATGTATCACATCTAACAGTATTAGAAGAGTTATTCATCATCATCTATCCATCAATGAGCATGTATCCAAGGCTTCCACTTGAAAACTGCCATCTCATTGATCACCCGCCTCTAGTGTAAGATGCCTGTGATGCATGTGTAATGAAGGGTCATCATCGCCCCATATCTATACACTGCAAGTTCATCACAATCTATCTCCACAAGTGTAATGTTTGGCTACAAAACTCCTATGTGCTCATAGGCCCATATATGGAGTAATGTGACTCTAGCCCCAATGTTGTGTGCACCACAATATACCACTTGGTGCATATCATGATACATAGATGCTAGAACAACTGGGCCCCAGATGTAGATGATCACCTCCTCCATCATTCATGCCCAAACAATGCCCCATCCAATGTTGCATCCTCTCGCTTGTCTGTCAGGTACTAGGACCCCTAAGATTAGTGCACCCATGAACACTTTCAAATCTTGGGCAATCCCCTCATAGTAGTATAGGTCAATCTAGCCACTATCCACCTCATATTGATCTACCCTGAGCACCTCAAAAATAGCATCACCCCTAGCCTCTACATCATAAACAATTCACTCACTGTGGATGGGGATCCATAGGATCTACCATACATCCTCAGGGGTAATGGTGACCTCTCTAGTCAGTAAACTACATGATTAAGTCTCACTCCACCATCACTTGACTAGAGCTGTCATCATGGCCAGGTGTGTATGTATTACTCGCATTTGTGTCATGTACCCAAAACCAATTGCACCAAGGAAAAATAATGCATCATCGGTCAAGTGTCTTACTCAATGCAGAATCTGACACTAATTTGAATAGAGTGGGTGAAGAAATCCTGCACTTAGAATGCACACCACATCAAAATTTTATGAAAATGATGAAAAAACAAAAAATCCAAACCTTAGAAAGCAAAGGAGAATCGATATTTGCAAAGGCGATGCTCTGATTTTTAGAAAAAGTGACACCAAAATCAAAAGTAGCTCCATTCCTCAAAGGTGGATCAACATTTGAGGGTGGTGCCAGACCATTTAGGCTCAGATAGTGCTCTACCACATAGGTGAGTCGACATTTTTGAGCGATGCTAAACCCATCCTAGGTCATACGACAAAATTTTGCAAAGGTGAGTCAACATTTGATGTGCGAATTTGGACCCAAATTGAGCAACGTGGTGCTATACTACATAGGCAACACTCTAGTGTCAAAAGCGATGCCGAATAGAGCAAACATGATGCTTTACAAAGCTTCTTTTGATTGACACAATGAAACCTTAATAAATGCATCAAAAACATAAAAAATGAGAAAAGTTTCAATTTATGTACTGAGGGTCCTACGTCCAGAGGCCATTGGAACTCGCAAACCTGATCCATGTGGTATCTGGGAAGCACATGCTCAACCATAATATTAGCATATCAAAGAAAAATTGCAAGAATTCTAGAAGGATCAATGCACAAATGAATTGAAAATGACCTAAACCCACCTATTTAAGCTTGAAAATTAGGGTTTTTGAGCCCATTTATCTATTTTGTGAGCAATGAAGCCTATTGTGACCATTTTTTAGTGTCTTGAGCCTATTTTCACATCCTGTAACATATTTTTTGCAGCTGAACTAGCCAAACCATTGGTGAATCTTTAATTGTGAGATCGACCCAAAAATTAAAAAATTTCCCAACCTCTCAAGTGGGCAATGTAGTAGCATAATTCGTTCCACTGGGGCAACAATGGGACATCCAAAAAAATTATATTTTTAATTTTGATCTTGGAAACGTCAGTGTTTGAATCAACACAATGGGTACATTGCTTCAAAGAGGGGAAAAATGTAGACACTTAAATAGTCTTGATTGGAATTATGCATTTGATTATGATTAATTAACATCACTTCCTCCTAAATCACTTCTACACTAAGCAATTAATTAAATGATCTTTATTATTTAATTAAATTCATCAACTTATACTATTGAATCAAATAATTAACTTTATCAAATTAATTCATCCTCTCCATACTAATGTTCATGACATTTAATTAAACAAATCAATTTATTTAACTAAAATCCCAATGTCCTCTCATTTGATTAAATGGATCTAATTATTTGATGCAAGAGGAAAGACTCCAACCTCCTGAAATAACTCAAATCCATACACTTAGTCTTATCACAAGACACATCCTCATAAAACAACAAAGAAAGATGTTTGAATTAACATCAACTACACATTCATCACAACAATGCTGAAATCATAGACTCTGCTGAAACATGGTTTTTCAATAAATGAATGAAATTACATCAAAGGATCAGCCATGGGGTTGATCACAAACACATACAAAATGATTACCAAACTGAAATACAAAAAAAAAAAAAAGCTTTCCATAACAACAAACTAACTTGCATCAAAACAATCCCACTCTCCTTCACTCTGTAGCTCTGTAACCTACTAAACAACACACTAACATGCATACCTGAAACAATCACTTACATGCATCCATGTAAATTGATCCAAAACCTCCTCAAACCTGCAACAAAATTGATATATGAAATCTAAACAAATTCACACATTTTCCACCTTCAAACTATCAAGTTTGTCTTCATTCCTACACCTTCATCCTACAAATCTTCACTTGAACCCATTGATGCTTCCACCTCTGAATCCCCCATCACTTGCTTCTATTTAAAACCACTTCATACCTACAAATAGCACACATAAAAAACCTCCAAATCTCACATCCAACACCTTCTCCTTCCCCTCTTCATTTTCCTGCAAAGGAATGTGACAAAATTGCAACAATACCTCCCCAAAAAAAACCAAAGTCTGCCATAAATTCTCTACTTCACTCTCCAAAACTACCCAGCCAATAATTCATTCCCAAGAATGAATATTCTAACATTATCCAACATTAAACTAATTAATTACAACATTTAAAACTTCCTCAATTCCACTTTCCTTTATTTTTCCAAGTTTAGAAGGCAACTTGGTTTCCAACTCGTAGAAAATAGGGATCCTTTAAGAGTTGTAACTACCACTCAACTTGGGCACCCATATCTTTTTGCAATATTTTTAGGAGCATTAGATGAGTTTTCAATAGTTATAACTCCCAAATATCCAATGCCCTCTTTTTCTTTTTAATATTTTTTCAATGAATGACGAGGATTGGCCACCTAGACTAGGCAATTTGGAAGTTTTACAAAATATAAGGCCAATATTTATTTTATATATTTTTGGACTATTTATTATTTTTATTTATCAAATTCTACCTAATCAACCTTAGGAAAAATAAAAATTTAAAATAAACTACATGAAAAATATTTTGGTGATGCTGATCGCTTGTGGACCCCGATTCCTGCATCATTATTTAACAAATTTCATAAATCCCCTAACCCACTCAAGTTGATTAATTCTAAATTAACTAACTTTAATCTCCTCCTAATCCCTATTACCTATTTCTCTAGCTTTTAACCTCACCAATTTTAAATGAACCTATGATCAACTAACCAACTTGCACATGAAAATAATTTCTTTTAATTAACTAATTAGCCTATTTCCTCACAAAGGCATATTCTTTAGAATATTCCCCTAAACGACCCCTTCAATAAATTTCCCTCCAAAAGATTTAAAAGCCTCTTAGAAAGGCCTTAAATGCCTCTTACAAGAGCATTCAACTCCAATTACATTCCATCGTGTCCCTCTTACATCTCAACCATATGCCTTCAATTCTCTTACATTTTCTTACAAATCCACCTACATGCCTTAACTCTTCACATATTTCAAAATGTGCTCCACACATATCCCCATGGATTTTAATAGCCTTGTGACAAGTGTCACAATGCTATTGGTCCCCATTTTAGTCCCAAATCCTCCAATTTCATCCATTCTTCAACCATTGAATCCTATAAATAGAGGCCTTCTCTAATGAATATGGATCCACAATCTCATGCAATCTTACAATAGGCATACTCATCCATAAAAATCACTCATTTTCATCATTTCAACTAGGCTATCAACACATTTACATCAAAATCACATACGCTTGGAATCAAAGAATCTTGGAGCTTATCAAAGGGATTAGGAAAGGTCCACTTTCTACATCAAAGTCACACCAATCCCCCTATGGGATGGAGGTTTGATCTACTTTGTTTACATGCTTTCATTTTCTTTGTGTTTTTTCTTTTATTAATGTTTTCATCTCTTTGTTTGATCAAGAATTTCATAGGGGATGATATTTGTGCTTATTTGAATGACTAACCTTGTTTGTGTTGTCTTTGATTAGCTTGTTACAGATTATCATCCACACTTTCTATAATTCTTAATTTTTGTGGACAATGAGTTCACTTGGATAGTAAGTCCACCTAGCAGTGAGCCTTTCTATAATATACTATATTCGGTAATATATTTTGAGCTAACCCTCACCATGGTTTTCCTCATTTTAGGTTTTCCATGTATAAATATTGGTGTTCATGTGTCATGTGATTTTGTAGATATCTTCATACTTTCATTCATCATTATAGTTATATTTATTCTAATAATTGGATGGCTTATGTTTAATTGGTTTAATGGAATACTGATTCACCCCCCCTCTCAATATTTTGGGTGTTCAACAATTGGTATCAAAGCTTGGATCCCTAGAATGAGCTTGATCGCTTTGGGAAGATCTTGGAGTTTGAACATGTTGGTTGATAGATTGTATCCTATTCCTTCATAAGAGATTCTTTCTATTGAATACATAGAGGAAGATTGCATGATTGAAAAAGAACTCAAAGTTTCTCTTGAAGATCTTAACAAAGTTGAAGATGAAAATAGATATCTGAAGGATAATCTTAAAGAGACAATTGAATGTATCAAAAAACTAAGAGAGCAGATCAAGAAATTTAGAGAAAGGCATAAGGAAGTTAATGAACAATTGAAACAAGCAAATAAGAACATCACCAGATTGAAAGTGCAAGTAGAAGAAAAGAAAAATATTGAGGAATGTCTAAATGCAATGGTGGAAAGAAAATCTAATGAATGCATGAGGATTGAAGAAGAAGTGGTCAATTTGAGATAAAATTTGGAGAAGGTAAGAAGTCATGAAGATAGATTTAAGATTTTTGACAATGCTTGATGAGTTAATTGCAAGATAAAGAGAATCTAAAGGAAAAGGTGGTTTGGTACTTGAAAAAGGAGAAATCTCAAAAGAAAATCAGAATGCAAAGAAGACTGAAGACAAGAAGAACAATGACATGCTCTGGAATCAATGAAATAATTCTAGAAGACCACACATCAGAAAACCAAATGCTTTAAGGTACTCATATTTCAATGGTATTTTTTATTTTTGCAATAAATTTGGACATAAAGAAAAGGAGTGTAGAAGTAAAATAAATCATAATATTTCATCCTTTATTGGTCAATGCTTTACATGAAAGAAATTTGGGCATAGAGCAAGTGAATGTAGAAGTCAAATGATGAATGCATATAACAATGGTAGAATGATTCAATCTTTAAAAGGTTACTACTATACATGCTATGGATTTTGACACAAGGCTAACCAATGCATATCTAGAATGAATGAAAGGAATAATGCTTAAAGGAATATCATATGCAAAAACTACAGATGGACAAGTCATATTTCTAAATTTTGTAGAAGAAAAAACACAAGGAAAATCCAATAAAGAAGAATGAACTAGTCAAGAAGATTGATCTGGATGAAGTAAATAAGGAAATGGAAAAGATATGGAGAAAGAAAGAAGAGGCTAAGGATAAGGGAGAATCTGTACCACTCTCTGATGCAAATGTTTCCTTTGGTTACTAAACCCAGAGCTATGGCTTAGGGGGAAATTTAATGAATATCTTATGTCCCCTAACAAAAAAGAGTTTCTTGAGATATAGCACAAAGATATGTGATGAAAAATGAAATTCTTAATCTGAGGAAGAAAATTACAGAAGAAAATATTCTAATGTGGCAATTTGTGGAGCTTGGAAAGATTGACTGTGTATACAAGGTTTTAAGGTTATCAATTTTTTGTCTGAAGCATTTATTGTTGAAATGGATCAAATCAGAGAGTTAAGTGCATGCTTGATAAGACATTCATTTCATTGAATGTATTGGAAGAAGAGTAGAGAAGAAAGAATCCATTTTGAAGGGTTCGAAGCATCTCCAAGTTATAGAATTTCAAAACCCTACTTCGTCATGTAAAAAAAAGGTATTTAACAATCCTTGCACATTCTACTTTCTGGAATTATTAGTAGAAGGAAATTTGAATACAATGGAGACATAAAAAATTGTAGATATTTCTCAAAAACCACAACCCAAATTTTAGAGATATTCTGCCAAAGCTTTAGAAGTTGATCCCCTAGGTGAATTTTTGCATACACCTCTTGGTGTTCTACCTATTGAAGATATCAGGGATTATTTTCATGGAAATCTGGAAGAGCACCCCTATGGAAAAATTTTCAATCTATGGGTAGATGAATTAGTTGGAGAAGATTACACCTTGAAACTAGAATACAATTTCTTGACTAAGAAGAAATTAGAAGTGTGGCTCTAGTTTCTAGACTTTAGCAATGAAGAGAAGTGTATTAGAATGACATTGAGTAGAATTCATGATTAGTTTATGTGGATTGATGGTGTTCACATGATTAATAAGGAAGTGATTAGAGAACTCATTGGTTTATTATCCACCAGACCAATTCTAGTCTAGAAATCTACCAAGAACAAAGACATAATGTTACAAATGGGTATTGCAATAAACCCTATCAGAAATTCAACAATTCTATATATCGCAATGGTTATTGTACATATGATTTATGGAGACAATTTAGTGTCTACCACTACAATGGTGAATATGGTCTCTTCCACCATAATTCATGTGGCTCCAAGAGCTATAGGCTTCTATTCTATCATTGAAGTATCCATCACAGACATTGCTAGCAGAGGGAGTGAATCTTCAAAAAAAATAGGAGGAAGAGATATAGGAATGAAGGTAACAAAAGATGAAGAAGCAGAATCAAGCACCTCAGTAGTGGGCCTCTTCCCATTTTCTACCCTATAGGTAGGAACAGTAGGAGGTTGTGAAGGTTGAGACTCAAGGGAAACTCCATGAGGGCTCTCCCCCTTACCATAGACAGTGGGCCAAGGAATTGTGGCTAAGATGGGAAGGTCGAACACCTGATGCTTGGTCTTCTACCAAGTGGGAACCATCAAACTCCATAAGAGATGTATAGGGGTGGAAGTCAAAGGCACAATAGCAGGGCAAGAGGCAAGAGTAGGTGGAATGAAGAGGAGGAAGAGGAAGGCTCCTAAGTGGACTTATTCTTCTCCTTTTTTTGAGCGGCATATGCAACTTGATGTTGTGCTATCATGGAAGCCTTAACTGAAATAACATAGGGAGAGGATCGGTCACTTTTGGTGCTATGCCTCTATTCTTGTATTTCATGTAAGTGTGATACAATAGGTCTATCCTTGGAGGAAACAAACCAATAGAGGTAGGCTAAAAGTGATCTAAGGAATAATCCCCACATGACAATAGGGGTTTGTACATGGTGTTGTGCACAACATGCATGGAGCCCTCATAGGAAAATTTAAAGCACTTATGGATCACTGAAGGGACTACGTTCATAGAAACTAGCCAAGGAATGCCTAGATTCACTCTAAAAAAGTTAGACTCTAGGATAATGTTAAAAAGGAAATTCACAATCCTAGGCCCAACTAGGACTGAAAGGGTGATAGAACCAATGGGAGGGATGAAAATCCCATCATGTGTATGTATAGTGATTTTAGACTCATTGTATCCATCCTTATGTAAATTTTTTATTAGAATGACCTCTATGATAAAATTAACCTGACATGTAGGGTCAATGAGAATGCTAGTCACAATATTCCCATTGATACGAGTGGGAATGTACAAAGGAGAGGGTTCCCTATTAGCATTAATTGGAAAATCCTACAAGGTAAAGGTTATAGCAGGAGACCCACTCATAGGCTACATAGATGGGATGGGAAGATGCTTGAAAGAAGCCATCTTCTATGTACACTAGAAAGGAATTTCTAAGAAGCACCAAAGGATTTGATAATTAGATATTGAGCTATTCTAGGTTTTGCTTCACAATGTTTAGGGACTCTTCTAGCTATTTGCTAAGGATTGTAGGTTGGGTTGCAAGGCTAGGAATCCTGCAATGCACACACCTAGAACACAAGAGAATACTCCTTCAACACTACAAAATGGAACCCGAATAGTTCACGTCAAGTTCACCAAAATGTAGATGAGGGGGACCAACTACTCAAGACACTGGGTCATTAGAGCACCTCAAATGGTAGGCTGCCCTAATCTACCTCAAGCTAGATAAAAGGTCAAGTAAATTATGAAGTGTTTAAGGTAGAGAAAGAAGAGCACTCTCAGTACCATTGTATTTCTATTGACCCAAGAGTTATAGGAGGTTAAGAAATTAGGTTTCCAAAGCCTGGACTATACCTTAGACAACTCTTTGATAGAGGACAAAAGCACGAGAAACAAATGATAGTGTGACATACTAGCATCTCAGTGGAATACTGGCATCCCTATAGACAAAAAGTAAAAGAAACAACCAAAAACAATAAATAACCTACTAATTTCTTAACAAATAAGGTTTGATGCAAACACAGAAAGTAAAAGCTACTAAAAAACAAAACAACAAGAAGAATACTTTAACTAATTGAATCACAAAATGACAAAGGAGGGTGAGGAAAGCACACCTTCCTACCCACAAGTTTATTATCTTGAGCTCTTCACTTCAACATGAACCTTCACACAAGGAGGAAAATTGTTGGGGTTGCTTTAAGAGGACTGCTACATTCAATCCCCCACATTGGTGTTCCCACCTCCATGGACAACCAATATAGCAATGATAGGAGAAATATGATAAAGGAAAGAACTGGAAGGAAGAATACCAAAAAATTCTAACAATATGTTACATAGGTAAATGATAATACTAAGAAAAGTGAGAGATAAAGAGATATCACCTTTAATCACATGCACTCAAGGAAAATGAGAGAAGGAATGAGCTTGCAAGCCTGGTAGAGTCGACATTACCACAACAATGAAGAAATCAGTCTTGCAAGACACCAAGTTGCAACTCCAATGGTGGTAAAAGTGTTGTGAATGAAGTGAGGTATGGAGAATTGTGAAGAAGATCAAGTGATGTCTTCAAAAACTATTTAGAAGATGAATTGAATAATGAGATAGTGTTTTGAAGATGAAAGGGAGGTGAAAGGAGCCATTTTAGGTCAGTCAAGTGAGCAGAGACATTACACTTTGACACCAATGGAGAATTGTAATGCCTCTATGGATTATAGAGGTAGGGATCCTATCAATACGGTAGTTCACCACACAGATGTCCATGCAATGCACTCACATCCCTAACATAAATTCCCCCATTGACACTATAGATAGCTACCAAATAGATGGAGAGTAGATGGAGGACGTGGAATAACATCATTGGGTTTAATTTTTCTAAGGTAATGGGTGTAAATGGGGAATTTGCAAGGGGTACAAATTCATTCCATTACATTTTTCCCCCACTTTAGTGATCATATGTGCTCCCAAATGTGAGGTAAAGTAGATCAAAATAGTTTAAATAAAGTATACCTAAACTGTCAAGGAAGCAGACTATAATCTGACACACTTGAATGCTCAGGAAGAGGAGATGGCTCCACAAGTACTAAGTCTTGAGGAGAGTTGAAAAAAATGCACCATAGGTCCTTGGACCTATGGAAAGGTGAACAAAAGGATTTGTAGGTTATCGGTCCTATAGATTCAAATAAATATATATTGTAGGATGAAAGTATTTTACAGGTCCTCAAAATTGCAAAGGAGGCACCCTAGGTGATTGGTCTTAAGGGAAACCTAATGTGAGAGGCTAGGTAGAGTTTTATGGGCCTTTACAGGTGCTCGATCCCTCAAGGTTGATTGAAAAGTAGCTACATAGGTTCTCTTGCAAAGAAACATGTTAATCCACATAAAAAATATGTTAGATAGCAAAAGGCCACGTAGGTAGACAAAAAATCACCCAGAAAATCAACAAATGAAGGAGATGCTTTCAAAGGGGTCCCTCAAGAACCCTTCAGAAGAAAAGGGGTCCACTCAGGGGATGCTCTATTTGAAAAGTGATAAATTTTTTTTCCAATGATTCAACATCAAGGAAGCCTTTTGAAAGATTCCTTTTATCAAGGAGTTCGAAAGAAAGAATACTCCCTCGCAAGGGAAAGTTTTCAAACTTCTTCCTCAAAAGAAATGCTCCCTTCTTGAAGGAAATTTTTTAGATTCTATCTTACAAATTTGTTATGAAAGAATTATTCCACTAGGGATCCTCATTGAAGAATGTGATTTTTAAAAAATAAAGGATTTTCAGCGAGGGATTTGTTGGCCACTGAGTGCACATTTTTTAAAAATTGTAGTATGATGGCCCCCCTTAGGATGGTGCATGCTAAACACAATGGCACATGACATCCTAAGGAGAGAGGAGAAAGTAATGTTGTGGTCCATGATTCATGATAGGATGTAATCATGGAAATGTTGTCACACACACAAGGGACAACACATAAGCACCACAACATCATGAAGCAAGCAAATAAGAGAGAAACATAAAAAGATAATGTAAGCAAAAAAAGACATGAAGAGATAAGGGATCTGATATTTTGGGGTTAGAGTTACTCATAAATATAGATAGATAGGTGTAATATATAATATATAAATGAACTATCATCAACCCCCTACTATATTAGATCATGAAGAAGGGTAGGTGAAAATAAAATGAAAATAAAAAATTGGGTCAACATCGAAGGGAGGCCTAAAGTCCCCCAACACTTTGCATCATCCCCAATTGTTGAAAATCAAGACTTCATAGAGGAAGAAGGATGTAACAAATAGAAGAAGTTTATGAAAAAAAAAACTCATGTATCCAAACACCTACAAGGGTGATGAGGTTCCTTCAGGAACACATAAGAAGAAGCATGCGGGAGTACAAAACACACATGAATCTAATGTATAGATAAAAAAAAAGTTCCCCTAGTCCACATCAACCGAGAGGTCATCGTTCTCCCAATATAGATCATTATAAGGGGAGGGTGAATGATCCTTCAAGGGTGGAACAGCAATGGGAGCACCCTCTAACTCTCCTTCGACAAGAGGGAAGGAAGAGCACCCCTCAAGGTCTTGTTCACTCAAATCTTGTGAGGTAAACATAATTGATTTTTGCAAAAATCACTGACAGAGCCAAGACATTGTCTACAGAGTTCAACATGCACTTGATGGGAGTGACATGTGTACACAAAGTAGGAAATGAAGGAGGTGCATGAGATCCACTGTTGAACTAATCAAAATTCTTAGGGGCAATGAAAAATTAAAGCAACATCGGGGCTACCTTTGTCACTAGGACAACAAAATCCAATGCAAAATTGACTTCTAAAGAAGGTGATCACTTCTTTTGAACCCCCTTCAAAGTAGGGTCATCCTCTAACATACACTTCATTGGAGGATGCAAGATCTCCATATAGGAAGTGGAATGTAATGAGGAAGAGGAGAAAACTATAGTGGACACCATCAAGGTATTCAACATGTACATGGGCTTAGAAAAAGGTGGGATGTATAGAAGGGACATAAAGAGAGGAGGCTCAACTGAGGGAGTAATGAAAACTTGCACCATTTTAGGGTGAGGGTCATCCATGCTCATAGGGGGAGATGAAAGAAAGATCAAGGTAGTGGGAACTAAAGAAAAAGAGGTGGAAGAGGAAGACACAACAGAGGACACTGAGATAGGAGCTATTGGCTCCCCTTCCTCATTCTACAAAGTAGCTTGCTCATTGGACACAACCTTCCTTTGGAACTTACACTCATGTGCAAGGAAGTTTCTTTGGATCCAAGAGCTAGAGGCTGCAGCTCGAGGAGGAGTAGGAGGTTCTTATTTTGTCATCAAAGTATCCATCACAAATATTTCTAGTTGAGGGAGTGACTCCTAGACAAAAAAAGGAGGAAGAGATGCAGGAACAAAGGTAACAATATACAAAGAAGTAGACTCAAGTGCCTCAATGACGGGCCTCTTCCCCTTTTCTACCTTAGAGGTATGAATAATAGGAGGTTGCAAAGGCCGATACATAGGGGAAAATCCACAAGTGCTCTTCCCCTTACCATAGATAATGGGCCAAGACACTGTGGGTAAGATGAGAAGGTTGAACACCTAATGCTTGGCCTTCTACCAAGAAAAGACCATAAAAATCCCCAAGAGATGCATATGGGCATAATTCGAAGGTGCCACAGTAGGGCAAGAGGTAGAAGTAGGTGGAACTATAGAGGAGGAAGAGGAAGGCTATTGAGCAGAATTATCCTTATCCTTTTTTCGAGCGATAAAGGCAGCCTTATGTTGCACTATCATGGAAGCCTTAACTGAAATAGCATAGGGAGGGGTAGGATAGGTCACTTTTGGCACTATGCCCCCATTCTTGTATTTTATGTAAGTGTGATACAATAGGTTTGTCCTAGGAGGAAGCAAACCAATAGAGGAAAGCTAGAAATGATCTAAGGAATAAGCTCCATGTGACACTAGGGGTTTGTACCCGATGTCATGCACAATGTTCACAAAGCCCTCATGGGAAATTTTCAAGCACTTATGGATCATTGAAGGGACTGTGTTCATGGAAACTAGCCAAGGAATTCCTAGTTTCACTCTAAACAAGTCAAACTTTGAGATAATGTTGAAAAGAACATTCACAATCCTAGGCCCAACCATGATTGAAAGGGTGATAGAACTAATGCGAGGGATGAAAATCCCATCATGTGAACATGTAGTGCTTTTAAAATAATTGTATCTATTCTTATGTAAAAAATTTATTAGCATGATCTCCTCTGTGATAACATTAACCTAGCATGCAAGGTCAAAAAGAATGCAAGTCATGGTATTTTTGTTGATACGAGCAATAATGTACAAAGGAGAGGGTTCCCTATTGGCATTCATTGAAAAATATTACAATGTAAATTTTATTGGAATGTACAAATGGGATGAGAAGATGCATGAAAGAAGCCATCTTGTATGTACACTAGAAAGGACTTTCTTAGAAGCACCCAAGGGTTTAACAATTAGACAGTGACCTATTCTAGGTTTTTCTTCACAACGTTTAGGGACTCTTCTAGCTACAATGCTAGGGGTCATAGGTTGGCTTGCAAGGCTAGGTACCCTACAATGCACACACCTACAACACACCTAGAACACAAAATAATACTCCTTCAACACTATGAAATAGAACTAGATTAGTTCATGTCAAGTTCACCAAAATGTAGAGGAGGGGGGTCGACTGCTCAAGAACCTAGGTCATGAGAGGGCCTTAAACAACAGGATGCCCTAATCTACCTCAAACTAGATGAAAGGTTTAGATAATTGGGAAATGCTTAAGGTAGTGAAAGAAGAGCACTCTAAGTACTGCTATTTTTCTACTAACTTGAAAGTTTTAGGAGGTTAAAAGAGTAGATTTCCAAAGCTTGGAATATACCTTAGACAACTCTTTTCCAAATGATAGAAGCGTGGGAAACGAACGATAGCACAACACATTGGTGTCTCATTGGGGTACTGGCATCCACACAAATAAAAAGTGTGAAACACATCCAAAAGCTACAAAGAACCTTCTAATTGATTAGTAGATAAGGTTTGATGTAAACACAAAAAGTAAAAGATAGCAAATAAAAAAACAACAAGAAGAATAATTTAACTACTTGAATCATGAAATGACAAAGGAAGGTGAGAAAATCACACCTTCCTACCCATTAGTTAATTATCTCGAGCTTTTCACTTCAACATGAACTTACATGTAACAAAGAGGAAAAAAATTTGGGCTATTTTAAGAGGACTCCGTAGTCAATCACCCACTTTGGTGTTCCCACTTCCATGAATAACCAATATAACAATGATAAGAGAAATATGATAAAGGAAAGCACCGAAAGGAAGAATACCAAGAAATGCTAACAACAATATGTTATGTAGGTAAATTCTAATGCTAAGAAAAGTGAGAGATAGAGATATATCACCTTCAATCACATGCACTCAAGGAAAATGAGAGAATGAAAGAGTTCTCAAGCCTGGTAGAGTTGATGTTATTGCAACAATGAAGAAAGTAGTCTCACAAGACACCAAGTTGTAGTTCGAATGGTGGTACAAGTTCTATGAATGAAGTGAAGTATAGATAATTGTGAAGAAGATAAAGTGATGTCTTCAAAAAATATCTAGAAGATGAATTGAATGAATGAGATAGTGTTTTAAAGATGAAAGGGAGGCTAAAGAAGTCATTCGAGGTTGGTCAAGTGAGAAGAGACATTACACTTTGACACAAATAGAGAATTGTAATGCCTCTACAAATTCTAGTGGTGGGGATCCTGTTAGGACAGGAGTGTGCCACATAGAAATCCACGCACCACACTCACGTCTCTAATAGGAATTCCCCTACCAAGAATACACACAACTACAAATGGATGGAGAGTAGATGGAGGACATGGGATAACATCAACGAGTTTGATTTTTCTAAGGTGAGGGGTGTAAATGTGGAATTTTAAAGGGGTGAAAATTCATGCCATTATATTTTTCCCCTACTTTAGTGAGCATATGTGTTAACCAAATATAAGGTAAGGTAGATTGATAAAGCTTAAAGAAAGTATACCTAAACTATCCAAGAAGCAGACCACAATCTAACATGCTTGAATGCTTAGGAAGAGGAGATGGATCGAAAGGTACTCAGTCCTGAGAAGAGTTGAATAAAATGTGTTATATGCCCTCAAACCTATGGAAATGTGGAAAAATGGATCTACAAGTGCTCAGTCCTACAACTCGTTGAGAAAAGAGATCCCGCAGGATGAAAACACTTTACAGGTCATTGGAATTGAAAAGGAGGTGCCCTAAGGGCTTGTTCTTGAGGGAATCTCAATGTGAGAGGCTCTATAGAGTCTGATGGATGCTTACAAGTGCTACATCCTACAAGGTTGATTGAAAAGAAACTTCACAAGTGCACCTACAAAGCAACATGTTAATCCATAGACAAAATATGTTAGATAGCAAAAAGCCACGTAGGCAGAAAAATAGTCATGTAGATAGTCAACAACTGAAGGAGAAGCTTTCAAAGAGGTCCCTAGAGAACTTTTCAAAAGAAAAGGGTCCACCCAAGGGACACTCTATTTGAAAAGTGATAAAAAATTTTGCTAATGATTCTAGCATCAAGGAATTCGAAAGAAATAATACTCCCTTGCAAGGGAAAATTTTTAGACTTCTTCCTCAAAAGAAGTGCTCCCTTCTTGAAGGAAATTTTTTAGATGCTATCTTACAAATCCATGATGAAAGAAATATTTTTCTAGGGATCCTTGTTGAAGATTGCAATATTTTAAAATAAAGTATTTTTAGCGAGGCATTTGTTGGCCATCGAATGCGCCTTTTTGAAAATTGAAGCAGTATGATATCCCCCCCTTAGAATGGTGCCTCTTGAACACAAAGGCATATGAAATCCTAAGGAGAGAGGAGAAATTGATGTTATGGCCCACTATACATGATGGGATGTAATTGTGGAAATTTTTTCACACACCCAAGGGACAACACACAGGCACCATAACATCACGAAGCAAGCAAAGAAAAGAGAAAGATAAAAAGACAATGTAAGAAAAACAAAGACATCAAGAGATAGGGGGATTTGATATTTTAGGGTTAGAGCTACTCATAAATATAGATAGATAGGTGCAATATATAATATATAAATGAAATATCATTAACCTCCTACTATATCAGATCATAAAGAAGGGCACATGAAAACAAAAAATATTGGGTCAACATGGAAGGGAGGCCTAAATACCCCCAACAATTTGCATCATCCCCAATTGTCAAAAATCAAGACAATAGAGGAAGAAGGATGTAGCTAATAGAAGAAGTTTATGACACAAAACACTTCTGTATTCAAGCCCCTACAAGGGTGACAAGGGTGCTTTAGGAACACATAATAACAAGCATTGGGGAGCACAACACACACAAATATAATCCAGTGATAAAGAAGAGTCACCCCTATTCCTCATTAACTAAGAGGTCATCATTCTCCTATATAAATCATTATAAGTGAAGGGAAAATGAGCCTACAATGGTGAGATAGCAAGGGGAGTACCCTTCAACTCTCTTGTGACAAGAGCTAAGGAAGAGGACCCCTTGAGGTCTTCTTCACTCAACTCCTTTGAGGTAAACACCATTTATTTTTAAAAAATCACCGACAGAGCCGAGAAATTTTCTACAAAGTTGAACATGCACTTGATGGGAGTGCAATGTGTCAACTGAGTAGGAAATGAAGGAGGTGTTTTAGATCCACTATTGACCTCATCAAAAGTCTTAGGGGCAGTGACAAAATTAGGGGATATCAGGGATGCCTCTGTCACTAGGTTAGTACAAGCCAACATAGAACCAAATTCTGAGAAAGGAAATCCATTCTTCTAACCCCCCTTCGAAGTAGGTTTTTCCACCAAATTTCACTTCATTAAAGGATGCAGTATCACCACAGAGGAAGCAAACTACTAGGAGCAAGATGAGAAAACTACAATGGACACCATTGAGGTATTCGGCATGTCCATGAGCTTAGGAAAAGGTGAGATGTCTAGAAGGGACATCAAGAGAGAAGGCTTAATTGAGGGAGCAATGAAAACTTGCACCCTTTTAGAGTGGGGGTCATCCATGCTCGTATGAGGAGATAGATCTTAGATCAAGGTAGTGGGAACTAAAGCAGAAGGGGCAAAAGAGGAGGACATAATAGAGGACATTGAGATAGGAGTTGTCGGCTCCCCTTCCTCCTTCTGCAAAGTAGCCTGCTCAGTGGATAGAGCCTTCCTCCAATTCTTACACTCATGGGAAAGGAAATTTCTTCAACTTTGAGAGCTAGATGCTACAACTTGAGGAGGAGTAGGAGGATATTTTTCTTTCATTGGAGTATCCATCATATCCATTACTAGCAAAGGGAGTACCACCTAGATAGAAATAGGAAGAAGAGATGTAGGAACAAAGGTAACAACAAATGGAGAAGTAGACACAAGTGTCTCAGTGGTGGGCCTCTTTCCATTTGCTACCCTAGAGGTAGCAATAGTAGGAGTTCATGGAGGCTGAGACATAGAGAGAACTCCACAAGAGCCCTTCCCATGACCATAGACAATGGTTCAAGGCACCGTGGGTAAGATGAGAAGGTCCAATACCTGACACTTGGCCTTTTTCCAAGTGGATACCATTAGACTCCCCAAGAGATGCATAGGGGTAGAAGTTGAAGGTGTTGCAATAGGGTGAGAGGTAGAAGTAGGTGGAACTATAGAGGAGGAATAGGAAGGCTCCTAAGTGGAATTCTCCTTGTCCATTTTTCAAGTGGCAAAGATAGCCTAATGTTTCCCTATCATAGAAACCTTGACTGGAATAGCATAGGGAGAGGGAGTATAGGTCACTTTCAGCTCTATGTCCCCATTCTTGTATTTTATTTAAGTGTGATACAATAGGTTTGTCTTGGGTGGAAGTGGACTGATAAGGGAAGGCCAAAAGTTATCTAAGGAATAAGCCCCACATGACACCAAGGTTTTGTACCTAGAGTCATGCAAAATGTGCACAAATCCCTCATGGGAAAGTTTCAAGAACTTATGGATCATAGAAGGGACTGCGTTCATGGAAACTAGCCAAGGAATTCCTAGCTTCACACTGAACAAGTCAGATTCTGAGATAATGTCAAAAAGGGAATTCACAAGCTTGGGCCCAACTAGGGCTGAAAGGGTGATATAACCAATGGGAGGGATGGAAAGCCCATTATGTGTATGCATAGTGCTTTTAGAATCATCGTATCCATCCTTATGTAAAAAAATTATTAGAATGATCTTCTCTATCATAACATTAACATTGCATGTAGGGTCAACAAGAATGCCACTCACAATATCCCTATTGATATGAACAAGAATATACAAAGGAGAGGGTTCCCTATTAACATTCATTGGTAAATCTTGTGAGGTAAAGGTTATAGCAAGAGACCCACTCGTAGGATGAACAAACGGGATGAGAAGATGCATGAAAGAAGCCATCTTCTAGGTACACTAGAAAGGAATTTCTCATAAACCACCAAGGGTTTAACAATTAGATAGTGACCTATTCTAGGTTTCTCTTCACAATGTCTAGGGATTATTTTGGCTATGCCACTAGGGGTCATAGCTTGGTTTTCAAGGCTAGGTGCCCTACAATGCACAAACCTACAACACACCTAGATTATGAGAGAAGTCTCCTTCAACACTACAAAACATAACTATAATAGGTTCACCAAAATGTAGAGGAGGGGGACATGATGCTCAAGACCCTAGGTTATGAGAGGGCCTCAAATGGTAGGCTTCCCTAATCTACCTCAAACTATATGAAAGGTTTAGGAAATTGGGAAGTGTTTAAGGTAGATAAAGAAGAACACTCTTAGTATCGCTATCTTTCTACTGACTTGAGAGTTTCAAGAGGTTAAGAGAGCAGGTTCCCAGAGCTTGGATTGTAACTCAGGAAACTCTCTTCCAAAGGATAGAAGCACGAGACATGGATGGCAGTGCAACATGCAGGTGTCTTAGTGCGGAACTGGCATCCATATGATATAAAGTGTGAGACATAACCAAAAACTACAAAGAACCTACTAACTGCTTAATAGATAAGGTTTGATGCAAACATAGAAAGTGAAAGCTAGTAAACAACAAAATAACAAGAAGAATACTTTAACTACTTGAATCATGAACTAACAAAGGAAGGTGAGGAAAGAACACCTTCCTACCCATAAGTTAATTACCTCAAGCTCTTCACTTCAACATGAACCTACACGCAACAAAGAGGAAAAATGTTGGGGCTATTTTAAGAGGACTATGATAGTCAATCCCTTGCTTTGGTGTTCCCACCTCCGCAGAAAACCAATATAACAATGATAGGAGAAAAATGTTAAAGGAAAGCATTGAAAAGAAGAATAGCAAGAAATTTTAACAATAATATGCTATGTAGGTAAATGATAATGCTAATAAAAGTGAGAGATAGAGATATATCACCTTCAATCACATGCACTCAAGACAAATAAGAGAAGGAAAGAGCTCGCAATCCTGGAAAAGTCGACATTGTTGCAACAATGAAGAAAGCAGTCTCACAAGACACTAAATTACATCTTGAATGGTGGTACAAGTGCTATGAATGAAGTGAGGTATGGATAATTGTGAAGAAGATAAAGTGATGTCTTCAAAAACTATTGATAATATGAATCAAATGAATGAGATAGTGTTTTAAAGATGAAAGGGAGGCTAAATGAGTCATTCAAGGTTGGTCAAGTGAGAAGAGACATTACATTTCGACACAAATGGAGAATTGTAATGCCTCTATGGATTCTAGAGGCATGGAGCCTATCATAACAATAACATGCTGCACAAATGTCCATGCGCCATGCTCGCATATCTGATAGAAATTCCCCCACCAACACTACACACAACTACCAAATGGATGGAGAGTGAATGAAGAATGTGGAATAACATCTTTGGGCTTGATTTTTCAAAGGTAAGGGGTGTAATTGGGGAATTTTCAAGGGGTGCATTTTAGCACCATTACATTTTTCCCCCACTTTAGCTAGCATATGTGCTAGAAAATGTGAGGTATAGTAGATCGAAAGAGTTTAAAGAAAGCATACTTGAACTATCGAGGGAGTAGACCATAATATGACATGCCTAAATACTCAGGAAGAGGAGATGGCTCCATAGGTACTCGATCATGAGGAGAGTTGAACAAAATGCACCATAGGCCCTCAAACCTATGGAAAGGTGAAAAAAGGCTCTATAGGTGGTTGGTCCTACAGAGTCGAACAAAGAGATCCTATAGGATGAAAGCACTTTACAGTTCCTCAAAGTTACAAAGGAGGTGTCCTAGGTGATATATCATTAGGGAAGCCTAATGTGAGATGTTTCATAGAGTTTGATGGGCCCATATATGTGCTCGATCCTACAAGATTGATCGAAAAGTAGCTTCACAGGTGCTCCTACAAAGCAACATGCTAATCTATAGACAAAATATGTTAGAAAAAATCCACGCAGCCAGAAAGACATTCACATAGATTGTCAACAATTGAAGGATAAGTTTTCAAAGGGGTCCCTCAGGAACCCTTCAAAAGAAAAGGGGTCCACTCAAGGGATGCTCTATTTGAAAAAGTGATAACATTTTTTTCCAATGATTCTAGCATCAAGGAATCCTTTTGAGAGATTTCTTTCATCAAGGAATTTGAAAGAAAGAATAATCCCTCACAAGGGAAAGTTTTCTTCCTTAGAAGAAGTGTTCCCTTCTCAAAGGAAATTTTTTAGATTCTATCTTACTAATCCATGATGAAAGAAATATTTCGATAGGGATCCTTGTTGAAGAATGCAATTTTTGAAAAATAAAGGATTTTTCAGTGAGGGATTCATTGGCCACCAAATGCACCTTTTTGAAAATTGAAGCAATATGATATCCCCCATAAGGATGGTGCGTGTTGAACACAAAGGCATGTGACATCCTAAGGATAGAGGAGAAAGTGATGTTGTGGCTCACAATACATGACAATATGTAATCATGGAAATGTTGTCACACATGCAAGGGACAACACATAGGTGCCACAACATCATGAAGCAATAAAAGAAGAGAGAAAGATAAAAAAGACAATGTAAGAAAAAAAAGACATCAAGAGATAGGGGATCTGATATTTCAGGGTCAAAGATGCTTATAAATATAGATAGAAAGGTGTTATATATAATATATAAAGGAATTTTCATGAACCCCCTACTATATTGAATCATGAAGAAGGGAACACAAAAATAAAATAGAAATAAAAAATAGTGTCAACATGCAAGGGAGGTCTAAATGCACCCATTACTTTGCATCATCCCCAATTGTCAAAAATCAAGACAATAGAGGAAGAAGGATGTAACAAATATAAGAAGTTCACGACACAACACTCCTATACCCAAGCACCTAGAAGGGTGCCAAAGTTCCTTTAGGAACACATAAGAACAAGAATAGGGGAGCACTACACACACGAATCTAATATAAAGATAAAGAAGAGGCACCCCCTAGTACTCATCAACCAAGAGGTCATCGTTCTCCCAATCTAGATTATTATAAGGGGAGGGTGGATGAGCCTAGATGAGTGAGATAGCAAGGGGAGTACCCTCTGACTCTCATTCGAAAAGAGCTAAGAAAGAGGGCCCCATGAGGTCTTCTTCACTCAAATATTGTGAGGTAAATGTCATTAGTTATTCAAAAATTGCAAATAGAGCTGGGAAATTATCTACAGAGTTGAACATGAACTTGATGGGAGTGCCATGTGTTAACTGGGTGAATTATGAAGGAGGTTCCTGAGATCCACTATCGACCTTACTGAAAGACTCAAGGGAAGTGAAGAGCTTAAGGGATGTCAAGGCTGCCTTTATCACTAGGACAATACAAGCCAATGTAGAACCAACTTCCAAAGAAGGTGATCCCTTCTTTTGACCCCCTTTGAAGCAAGGTCATTCTCCAACTTTCACTTCATCAAAGGATGTGGGACCTCCACAGAGGAAGTAGAAGGTGAGGAGGAAGAGGAGAAAACCAGAGTGGACACCACCAAGGTATTTAGCATGTACATGGGATTAGGAAAAGTTAGTATGTCCAGAAGGGACATTAGGAGAGGAGGCTAAACTGGGGGAGAAATGAACACTTGCACCATTTTTAGAGTGAGGGTCATCCACACTCACAGGGGGGAAAAACCAAGATCAAGGTGGCAATAAATGAAGCAGAAGGGGTGGAAGAGGAGGACACAACAAAGGACACCAAGATAGGAGTTGTTGGATTTTGTTCCTCCTACAACGTGACTTACTTAGTGTCCAGAGGCTTCCTCTAGTGCTTATACTCACACGCAAGGCAGTTTCTTTACCTTCAAGAGCTAGAGGCCACAAATTGAGGAGCAGGAGGCTCTCATTCATTTATTTGAGTATCCATCACAACTGTTGCCAGTGAAGGGAGTGAATCCTAGATAGAAATAGGAGGAAGAGATGCAAGAATGGAGGTAACAACAAATAGAGAAGTAGACTCAAGCGCCTCAATGATGGGCCTCTTCCCATTTTCTACCCTAGAGGTAGGAACAATAGGAGATCTGCAGAGGCTGAGATATAGGGGCAACTCCACAAGGGCCCTTCCCATTACCATAAACAACAAGATGATGCACCATGGGTAAGATGAGAAGGTTGAACACCTGACACTTGGCCTTCCACCAAGTGGGCACCATCAGACTCCCCAAGAGATGCATAGGGGTGGAAGTAAAAGGTGCCATAGTAGTGTGAGAGGTAGAAGTAGGTGGAACTACAAAGGAGGAAGAGGAAGGATCTTGAGCATACTTCTCCTTTTTTGAGTGGTAGAGGTAGCTTGATGTTATGCTATCATGGAGGTCTTAATTGAAATAGCATAGGGAGAGGGAGGATAGGTCACTTTCAACACTATGCCCCCATTCTTGTATTTTACATAAGTGTGATACAATAGGTCCATCCTAGGAGGATGCAAACCAATAGAGGCAGGCCGGAAGTGATCTAAGGAATAATCCCCACACAACACTAGGGGTTTGTACCTAGTACCCTTCACAATATGCATAGATCCCTCATGGAAAAAATTCAAGCACTTATGGATCATCAAAGGGACTACATTCATGAAAACTAGCCAGGGAATTCCTAGCTTCATTTTGAACAAGTCAAACTTTGGGATAATGTTAAAAAGGGCATTCAAAATCCTAAACCCAACTAGGATTGAAAGGGTGATAGAACAAATGGGAGGGATGGAAAGCCCATCATGTGTATTTACACTAGTAGAATTTGGCAAATAAATGACTACATGACTAAAAAATTTAGTCACGACAACTAAAAATGACTAAATTCTACTCATTTTTTGTATCAAACTTTGTTTTTTGAGAGAAAATCTTCCTAGCCATCAATTTCTGCTTTAGCTAACACTTATGCATACACATTTATATATATATATAATTTATAAATGCGTAATAAAAATAAAACAATATAATTAAGACCGCCATTTTCCCTCAGTTTTTAACTACTACTTAGTTAGAAGAAATAGTTTGGGAAAAAAAATAGAGGTTGAAGGGTTTTGAAGATGGAGATATTGAGCAATAATGAAAGGTATTTCCCAATGGAGGAATCTCCTACTAGCAGTTCTTCAAAGTAAGGGTCTAGAATGTGGCCAAATCTATCCTTCTACCAGACAACTCCCCACTTGGAAGTATGTCTTGAGGATTTTGAGATTTTTTATGTGGATCATCTCAGAGGTAAGCAAACCATTCTTATTTTTTCTTAAAAGTTGGATGTATACGTTATGCCTATTGGGTATTTGAAAAATTTGGTGTTGGGTGTTTTCGTGAAGTACTATTTGGCTATTTGAATTTTATGATGTTGGTTGTTTTGTTACTGGATATAGGATATGTTAAAAAAATGATGCTTTGCATTTTTTTATTGGATGTTTGGGTATATCGATGCTAGGTTTTCACTTGAAATGGGTATTTAAAAAAATGGTACTAGATATTTTTCGCAATGGAGATAATGTTTTTTTTGAGAAACAAATGAGGTCTCAACCTTTTCTGGTATTACACACAGTTTTCTAAATTTTGATTTTTTTATCATTTTTCTCGGGCATTAAAAAAATTAATGTTTAGTGAACCATTTTTTATTGACTATCTTGGTATTTAAAAAAAGACATTGGGCATTTTATTTATATGGGTATTTAAAAAAATTAGTATTGGGTATTTTTTTCGTTGTCGAGTTAAAATTATTCTGACAAACAGATAATGTCTCAATCTTTTTCGTATTGCAACCTCACTAATCCACTAGAGTTATGGTTTATGTTTCTACGGAGCCCTAGGGTTAGTACCCTAGTCATGCTCTTACCAATGCTTTTGTTGGTATTAAAAAACAACCTTAAATATTGGGTCATAAAATTAGTTGTCTTGATAGGGTGTGCTATGATCTTGGATTGTATCCTAGAGCGTGTGGGAAGCTTGTGTTTGATCATTAAGGTATGTAAAATTGATTAGGGGAATGTATCCTATATAGCAATGGTCTTGCTTTAATACTTCCCATAATGGTTACTAGTAGATCACATTATTATAGTTTGTGGTAACCCAAGATTGTATTCAAGTATGTAACAAACTTGGTCTATAGTTTAAGTTGTACACTTTTAAGTAACATTCATAAAGTATAGAAAATATTGATCACTCTCTAGAATAGCCCATTAAACAAGGGTTGTGCTTGAATGCACTACATAATTGATATAACACAACCACTCTACATATCAACCAGAGTCATAGGCTCTTTATTGCAGCAAGACGTAATCGCTCTTGGATCATGCTATGATTACATAGTAACCTGTTAAACTTGAGTCAACCTAAATGCACCTAATGATGATTGACACCTAATTGTGATGATAGTGATTTGTACATGAATTTTCCTCATATGAGTTCCTCCATTTCCATCACAACATAGCCACATTAAACTTGGGTCGCACATGAATGCATCTTGTATTTTTTATAGCACAATTGTGCCACATGAACAATAGAGTTATGGATCACATAATTATAGTCACAAGAATTTATTCCTCGGTTGTGCTCTTATGATGATTCCATTACCATTACAACATAACCCTTTGGACTTATATTGCTCAAATCCTTACATTGCTTATTTTCTCTTTGGATGGATGACAATTCAATGGTAGAGATTTGTATGCAGGTCATGCTCATATAAGTGCGTTGATCACCATTACACAATAGTACATTGGAATTTCCTTTCTTGAACCTTTAATTCATTTTTTATTGTTATGGTTTGTTAGTGATTATTCCATTTCCACGTGGCACATTGATAAAAGAAACCAAGAAAAAATCATTTTTTTTAGTTAACACATGCTAACATACTTTTGGAATAAATGTTTGACTGCATTACTTCGAGTGTGAATTTTTTTGTTTTTTACTTATATTACATTCATTGAGAGTTGTAGTAGAAAGCTTATCATGCTGAAACCCATCCTGTAAACTTGCTTTAAGCTACATTTAGGAGGCTTCATTTATTTTTTGTTATTTATACAACTTTTTTTTTATAGTAAATGACATCAGATTCTTTCTCAAACTGAAATGATTTATTAATTATGATTTTACGATGATTAAATGTTTTATTTAAAAGGGGCTAATATGTGGTATTTTTATGTGCAGGAAGAATAGATTGTGATGCAACATTCATGTATGGATGGTTTAGGAAAACTTGGATTGCTATTAGTGACATAACTAGGTTGGAGAGTACCTTGAGCCGGTGTGAAACACTTCTGGGTGTTTTCACTAGGAAGTTGAACCAGAGTGTAGGAATACAAATTTTAGTGGACTGAAACATTAGTTTCCACTTGAATACATTTTAGGTTTCAATCGATTACTTTGGATTCCTAGTTGATCACTTTAAATATTCAATAGAGAAAGTTCCTACATTCTAAAGATAAAATCATAAATCTACTAGTCTAAGTTGTGATCCAATTTTAGGTCCTAAATATATGACAAGGAAAGTTCCTACATTCTAAAGATAAAATCATAAATCTTCTTAGTCCAATTTGAGGTCCAATTATAAGGATGTCTTTTTAATTATACTTTTTGACATTTGGATTGATACAAATTGTTACTTTATAATTATGGTAATTATTTTCATCTAATGTTTTCAGTTCTCATTTCAGGGAAGAGCTCCGAAGATGGTTCCTTTAGATGGAGACTACACTTTTCCACTATAGGTTTGGTATAGAAATACAAAAATCTCAAGTATTGTCATACTCAAAGCAAAAGTAGGAGTCATTGAATGACAAGATAATCATTTTTGGAGCTTTGGTTAAGAACTTTAAATTTTTGGCTGTGTATAGAGAATGTTGATGGAGAAGTGAAAACTTCCTTACAAAGTAATTACCATAGTAGAGTTTAAGGTGAATTGCACCTACTATTTTATATTGATATGGATATGTTCTAACCTATAGTTAATTGTTGTAGCATAACATATATGCTAAATAGTTGTTCATATACCATTGTTTCTAATTAAAAATTGCTATACCTTATTCTAGGAGCAAATCACAAGGGGAGTCCATACATAAGACACCATTGTTTCCAATTCAAAATTGTTGGCTCTTTCATAATTGTTTGCTTCATTTATTTGATCTAAGACATCCTGTTGTATAGAAGATGCTCTCAAAATCATAGTAAAACCATTTATTCTAGGAAGACTATTTAAAATCTTCCCATCATAACAATGAACAAAAGCATCAGTCATTAACCTAAACTTTGCAAGAGTCTCATCAAATTCTACTTTTCCACTCTCTTTTCCATTCAAAATTTTATTCCCAATTTCATCCATGTAGAACTTCCTCAGCCCATAGATCTTGTTGTTAGCCATAAATTTACCAAGTGTTGAGGATAGCTTCAAGTTTTTACCCAAGCAACAATTGACAAAATTTGTCTTACCAGATACAATGTGTTGAAAATATCTTTGAATTTATTATGGAAAAGAGTTCGTGAGAGTATAATGTGAAGTTTTGAATTAACCTTTTTGCATGAATTCCATATCTTTGATAAACTACTTTGAGATTGATGACCTTCATCAATAAAGAGTAGACCTGGGCTCTCTAAAAGCAGTTTTTGATATGCTTAGCCTCTTCAGGAAGGATCACAATTGTCTCACATGTTAGGTATACAAAAATATAGTAGCCAATAACAAGCACACTTTTTCTTCTATGCCACTCACTTGTGAGATAAATGTGAGCCTTCATGAAGATGCTAACCATATTGGAAAATTGTTTTTAGAGAGCACATATATGCTCATTCTTGATGAAGGTCATCAAGCTCAAAATATTTGATCAAAGATATGGAATTCATGCAAAAAGGTTAATTCAAAACTGCATATTATACTCTTAGAAACTCTTTTCTAGAATAACTTCAAAGAGCTTTTCAACATATTGTATCTGGTAAGGCTTAATTTTGTCAATTTCTACTTGGGTAAAAACTTGAAGCTATCCTTGACACTTGGTAAAGTTATGGATAACAATAGGATCTATATGCTAAGGAAGCTCTTCATGGATGAAATTGGGAATAA
Organism: Sequoia sempervirens; assembly: GCA_007258455.2. Taxonomy (NCBI): domain Eukaryota; kingdom Viridiplantae; phylum Streptophyta; class Pinopsida; order Cupressales; family Cupressaceae; genus Sequoia; species Sequoia sempervirens. The sequence goes on from VDFB02193867.1 coordinate 738,983,759, forward strand.
AATTTTGAATGGAAAAGGGAGTTGAAAAGTAGAATTCGATGAAACTCTTGCAAATTTCAAGTTAATTATTGATGCTTTTGTTCATTTTTATGATGGGATGATTCTGAATAATCTTCCTGAAATAAATAATTTTACTATGATTTTGAGAGCATCTTCTATACAACAGGCTATCTTAGATCAAATAAATGAAGCAAACAATTGTGAAAGAGCCAACAATTTTGAATTTGAAATAATAGTGTCTTATGTGTAGACTCCCCTTGTGATTTGCTGATAGAATAAGGTATAAAAATTTTGAATTAGAAAAAATGGTATATGAACAACTTTTTAGCCTATTTGTTATGCTACAACAATTAACTATAGGTTAGAACATATCCATATCAACATAAAATACCAGGTGCAATTCACCTCAAACTCTATTGTGGTAATTTCTTTGTAAGTAAGTTTGCACTCCTCCATGAACATTCTTTGTGAACATTAGTATGTTGGTTATTATCTTGATCTCCTTTGTAACAAAAAGAATAGTGAAGTTCATTGCATAACTCATGACCATTTTGTAGTGCTATGATCCAATGCTCTTTTACTTCTTACTCAATGTGTTATCAATCACCATGTGCAAATTACTTAGAGGATAAATATTTGTAACCATTTGACAGTAAATTTCATTATTTTTGGACTATTTGTTATGATTCAATTATTCTTTGATAGTGTTCTTCCTTTCTCGGTCCTATAGGATAGAGGATAATTCACAGTTTGCAACTCTCTAACAATGATATTCCTTTTAGTGATATCGATCACCTGATTCAATGTGTTATCTTCTTCATTTCTCAGTGCTAACAATTCCTACACAATGTTTTCTCAGTCATAGTTATAGTACTCCTTCATTTGAAGATATTGTGTTTCTTAGACAATAATGTTTCAATGAATTCATATTTTCTCTTGCAAACATCTTGTTGCACTTGTAGAGTTTTTTTGTGCATAATATGTAGTCAAGATGCATTCAAATGGAGCTCTTTTGCAAAGGTAGTAGGATAACGGTGTCAATAAAATAATAGTTTTAGTGAGAGGTGTAACATCATGAAAACAAGCGAGATCAAAGCAACACACTACAATAAACTCAAATTTAAACTACGCTAACAACAAAGAAAAATGGAAAGCTTTTAAAACATAAATA